>JAPYYD010005102.1:0-12466 GCA_028551405.1 Uromys caudimaculatus | reverse complement strand
GGGAATATGGGAATGGGTGGGCGGGTAGGTGGGAGGTGGAATTCCCTCACAGAGGCGGGAAGGGGGAGGGGATAGGGGGTTTCCAAAGAGGAGACCCAGAAAAGGGGAAACACTGGAAATGTAAATAAAGTATCAAAAATAAAAAAAATTTTTTTTTAAAATATCAATGAGTGAATCCGTCAAGTTAAAGCTTTCCTGGCTGGCTGGCTGGGTGAGTGGATGTGTGTATACATGGATAGACGTGATGATGGAAGGCTGTTTGGATGAGCAGGTGGATGGATGGACAGATACTGATTATGTGGGTGAGAAATGGAGTAAGGAAGCAGAGATTGGGGGTGACTGAAACACAACTTTAGAGAGTGTGTGAGCCATCAGGACGGGAGGGCAAGCCTGGTGTCGGTGCTTCCCTGGCTTCAGAGAACTTAGAGAAAGTGGGAAGAACTGGGCCTAAAGCTCTAGAGATCAGAATCTTGATATAGCTGTTAAGTGGTGCTATGAAGCAACGGCCTGTGCTCCATGTCCACTACATCCTTGACCCCTTGTCCACTGCAGCATCCTTGTGCTCCCAGAAGGGTCTGCGTTCTCCCAACCTCACACTCCATTCCTGTGTGTCCTTGTGTGTCCTTTCCCTGTCTAGGCCTCTGTTTCCTGTTCTGTAAAATTAAATGTTGGATCCATGCTCAGAGGGACATTCTACTCCATAAGTTTCCTGCCACCTTGGCCTCCAGCTCCTTCCTTAGTTGAGGGCACTTGGGGACAGCTTCTGGTTTTAGCTGGCTGGCAGCCTCTGGCTGGGGAGGTATCTGATCCCCTTACTTCTGCAGACTCTCTGGCAGGTCTGGCTCTGTGTGGGCAGCCATCCCACACTGTCCTGAGTCTGTGCTTACCCTGGGTCACAATACTGCCTGTCTTCTCTCCTCCAGATCTGGGTTAGATAAGCCTGCTACATTTTTTTTGTTGTTCTCTCTTCCATGAATTTCATCAGTTCCCCATCTGTAATGAAAACTGAAAAAGTTGGACACCATTTATGAAACCCATACTAAAACGTTTAGGAAGTCTGGCCACAGGCTCGCGCATGGAGACAGTGGCTAATTTTAACTCCAACGTATGTGTGTTTGTGTCTACAGGCCTATGTATTTTTGTTTGTCTTGTGTGTATATGAGTGTTCTGAGCATGGTGGGCAGAAGGAAGTGTTGGATCCCATAGAGCTGGGGCTATGGGTGGTTGTAGGCTGCCCAACATGGGTGTTGGAAGCCCAACTCCAGTCTCTGAAAGTATAAAAGGCCTTAACCACTAAGCAATCTCGCAAACTCCTGTTTGAGAATTTTATTTCTTTATAGTTTCATTGATTAAAATCAGGGCATTATACAAAGTAAACAAATGCTCTACACTGAGCCACTTCCCAATTCATTACTTTTTTTAAAAAATAAATTGAAACATACACATAAACTTATTTCTACATATATGTATATAGTAAATACATATTTAGAAGCTGAGACCATGCTGTTTTGTTGACTTTCTTCCCCATAACAGTCATTGTCGTATTTAATAATACACCCTCATTAAATTTAATATTACATTGACTAGGTGTCAGTCATTCTGTATGTAACTCAAAAGACACAGGGAAATTTTCATTAATTCTACTATATGAAATAATATATAATTTACCAACTAACAGAAACATTTTATCTGTTACATTTTTTCTTAGAAAATTAATTGAAAGTTAGTTCTCTGTGTAGGGCTACACAGAGAAACCCTGTCTCGAAAAAAACCAAAAACCAAAAACCAAAAAACCAAAAAAAAAAAAAAAAAAAAATTAATTGATAAACTAAATAAAAAATTCAGAAGCCTGACTTAAGCAAAACATTACTGACCTATGGAAAAGCATGCAATAATACTTTATGTTCTTGTATAAATTTGCAGACTAGACAAGATATAGTTGAGCATATATATTTTAATTCCTTTATTATACTTAATGAATATTATAATAGAAAAACCCTCTCAGGCAACCAAGAATGATACAAATATGGGGGGGCAAGAGGTTGAGCATTTCTTCTGATTCATTTTTTTTATTGGTGCATAATAGGCTATATATTTTGGTGCCATTTGTGGGGGCCTTGTTTGAAACAGTTGTATGTTACCCTGTGTATGACAAGCCAGCCCCTCTCATTGGAAACAGCTTGTTCCGGTCGAGCTTTCCAGTTCCAATAGGCTTAGGAACTGGAACCAGTTCCATTAGAGTCCAAAGCATGTGACATTTTAATCACTTGCAATACCTCCTGTAGCTTCCCTGATCTCTCCAGAGATTTTTTGGGGGGGGGGGGATGCCATCTTTGTTCTCCGTTTTCATTCCCTCCAGCTTCTTCTCTCTACTGAAGTTCGGTAGCCAGGCACCACACAGAGCTTATTAAAGAGTTTCAGATGCATCCTTTTAGGACCTGCATTGCCCCCCTCTACATGTCCCCTGCCAGGAGTGAAGAGGAGAGGGAAGTGGGACTCAGTGAGGCTGGGGCACAGGGAGACACTATATCAAGGTGGTAAGAAGGATACTCCATGTAGTGAATCTTTTTTCCCTCTGGGCTTGGCCCAGAGCTTCAAAGTACAACTTAGAAGCTTCTCTTGCAAGTGTTCCAGGCTGCTGCTGTTTGTGTGGGAGAAACCAGCACCATGTGTTTCTGGTTCTGTTTACTCTATAAAGAAACATTGGTGGCAACTGGGAAGCCATCAGCTCTGCACCATGCTGTGTGCTGGGTAAGACCCTTTGCCTGTTGCTTGTGGATGTGGCACTTTGATGACTCCTGGAGTGTCTAGAAAGTGATCTATAGAGCACAGAGCAGCCAACAAACCCCTCTGACCTCCCTGAAACGCCCCCCTTCTCAAATTCTCTCCAGCTGCCTGAGCAATGGCTCAAAAATAAATCTCTCATGGTCTTTCTGAAAGCCCACAGGCACATGTCCTCTGTTGACCCCTCTGCTCTCATCCTCCCTACAGTCAGTTCCCCACCCCCAGATGGTCCTGTCTTCTTGTGGGGTAGCCATTTTCTTAACTTGAAACACCCCCTCCTACAGGAAGGAGCAGCAACTTATGCAATTAACTTAAAAAGCTCAGGAGACTCCCCCTGAAAGTCACAAGGCCCCTTCCCAAGGTTCTATAAGCAATGACAACTGCTGGGAGAGGAGTGTGTCAAGCCCCCAGAAACTACCTGCAAGCCATGCTGGGGGTTCCAGGACTGCAGCTTCCATGAGTCATCTCAATGCCTGGGTGGGCTTTTTGGTGATGCTGCTGCTGCTTTTGAGTTCTGTAAGTAACAGGAATAATCTCACTGGATCACCAGGCCAGACTTGGGGAAGGATTGCTTCTGTAGTCTTTTATCACTGTCCTTTCATGGATGAATAGACATTTGCTTACAATTTCTTTCCACTTGTATTCTTTCCTGCCCCCTGAACAGCCTGAAAATGCATCCCTGAGCTTGTCTAATATATTTGGTTCATTGTGCATTCCAAAATCTATGCTTACCTGGGAGGCGCCTCAGGAAGCACCTCAACTTGAAAATCAGAATTTTTGTAGATGTTATTACTTTAGGATTTTAAAAATTATATTGGATTGAAGTTGGGTCCTAAATCCCACACTGCTGTCCTTAGAAGTAGAGATGAAGGCACAGAGTCACACAAAGAGGAAATTCTGTGAAGATGGAGATACAAATGAAATTACACAGCTGTGAGCCCAGAGATGTCAAAGGTGACATCTATAGATGCCAGAGAAAGATCCAGACATGTTCTCTCCCATCAGAGACTGTTAAGGAGCCAGCCCTGACAGCAAGAGCTGACCAAGCAAGCCTGGTTACTGTCCAAAGACATGGATAAAAGTCTGAGGTCCAGAGAGCCCTGCCCCGTGCAGTTTTGTGTTGTGTTCTGTATGTTGTATACATGTGGTCTCCAAAATTCTCTATCTCTCTATACCTCTGACTGTCTCTTTCTATGTGTGTCTGTGTCACATGCACACATACACACACACACACACACACACACACACACACACACAGATAAGAGAGATAGAGAGATAGAGAGAGAGAGAGAGAAAACGAGCTTTGAATCCTCTCTCTTGTATTGTCTCTACACATCCACCATGAGCCCATCTTTGTTTCTCATTGTTGCTCAAGATTATAATATCACCCTCAAATAAGCAGCAAAGCCACTTTCTACATAGCTTTTTAAAGATGCCATCCACACAGATGGACTCAGTCTGTGGCATCAAGAACAGCAGCCTCTCTCTCTACCTCTTTATTAAAATCCGTAAGCCTTACCTACAATTACACTCACTTTATGTCATTACAATTGCTGTTCTCTCTATCTGAGTGTGTACTTCAGGAGGGAAGGGCTTCTCTGTTTTCACTGTTAAGACTGTGGTGTCTCAGGGCAAAGCACATTACAGGAACTCAGTGGAGATTAGTTGCTAGAATGAGTGAATGGATGGATGGATGGATGGATGGATGGATGGATGGATGGATGGATGGATGGATGGATGGATGGATGGGTGAATGGATGGATGGATGGATGGATGGATGGATGGATGGATGGATGGATGGATGGATGGATGGATTGATGTGTGGATGGATGGATGGATGGATGGATGGATGGATGGATGGATGGATGGATGGATGGATGGATAAGTGAATGGATGGATGAATGAATTCATTGAACTACTCAGTAGATAACCAGGACCCCAAATAATTATAGATTGAGTGCTCATATCTGGGTGAAAGACATGTCAGATTAGCAAGATGGGTCCTGAATGAGGAACTTCGGTGTCTATACAAGGCCATATTCCCATCTGGCATCACTAGCCTGCCCACTCTGCCCATACTGCTGGTGAAGGTCATTACCATCCTCTCCTGCTGCTGCCCTCTCCAGCCTACCCAGGGCCATGGCTAAGGTCTGCCTAATCCTGCAGACCCCCTCTTCCCAGCCTTGCATTCTCCTATTAAGTCTGAGGCAGCCCTCTCCCATGGCTCACAATGTGCTGATCTTGTGTCTTTCCCATGGCTCACCACCATGAACTCACTTACAAGCCATGTGTAATTTCAGAGATAATGGGAGATTTATGCCTGCCTGTGAGGAGAAGCTTGTGGCTAGTTAGAGACTCCCTAAGCCCACAGAGGGCCTTAGGCTTCCATCCCTCTAGCCCTGTGTTTCTCAGATCCTGGTAGTTTTGTTTGCCTGCTGTACGTGATGAGCAGACATCTCAGGAATGTGGTGTAAACCAGTGTCAGCCTTGTTCATACACGTGGCCCAGAGGTGGAACTCGGGATCAGATGCACTGTCTAGAGCATTCATTCATCTCACAGAGTCAAGCCTGAGCTCAAAGCAAGCTTGGACCAAATTAATGAGGAAGTTGGATTTCAAGTTCATTTTCACAGCCAATTGGGAACTGAAGGCAAGAGGATAAGGGAGGCCTGAGCGGTATTATTAATGAGTATCAGACAGATGTGAGATCCCATCCTACTCTGAACCATCAGTTGTTTGCGATCTTCTGGGTGTTAGTCAACTGCTCTGGGATGCAATGTTCTCTTCTGTAGAGAGAAGCTGCTGGAAAGCTCACGTGAAAGGACTAACAGCTTCAACACAGTTGGCCTTTCAAAGCCAATGATCTTTGACACCCAAAGGGAAGGCTGTTGTGCTCCTTTTACTGAGGAAGGTTAAGTGGGCTGATCAAATCACATGGCAAATGCATGGTAGAACTAGAATCTGAAGTTCTGATTTTATTAACTTATCAGCATCACTGTAACTGTGAATAGCGATGGATTCCTTGAATGCATCAAATTCCTACAAGGTACTGGGCACATCTCTTCTCATTAAGGAGACAGCAGAGCCCAGCACAAACTGGATCTGCTCTCAGAGAAGAAAACCACATGATAGATACTCATCTTCCTAAGCAAGATGATGATGGATCCTGTCAGTGCTGCCGCAGAGAAACTCAAGGTAACATGACCCCAAGGCATCAAGCTAGCCACGTTAAAGGAAGGGGGTCAAGAACTTCTGACATTTGAGCTGTTCTGGAGTCCTGAGACAGAACAGAGACATCATAAGAAGAGAGTCTTGGACAGAGCAGAAATAGGCACAGGCTTGAGAAATGTTATGTCTGCTGTTGAAGAACAAGCAGGAGTGGAGTGGAGAAGAGTCCTGAATGGTGAGAGTGTGTAGCAAGAAGACAGAGAAATTGACAGCAGCCAGTTTACAGAGCTACAGGTTGGCTGTGTTGGTAACTTAGGTGCAGACAGAATTCAGCATATATGTGTTAGTCAGGGTTCTCTAGAGAAAACCAACAGCTAGAATGAATATACACCCCCAAGAGAATTTATTAGCCTAGTTTACATAGTAAGACCTGGATCTTCCAGTAGATGCCTACTTGTTAGAATCAGTGGCTGCTCAGTCTGTGAGGATGGATGCTTCAGCAGTCTCCATCTGATGCTGATGGCTGGAGAATCTTGAGGGTTAAAGAGGCTGAGTGATAGCAGCCAAAGATGGCAGCTGTAACCACAGCAGCATAGCATAGATGCTGTGGTGGTTTGAATGAGAATGGCCCCCTCACATCTTTGAATACTTGGTCACCCGTTGGTAGAAATGTTTGGGAAAGACTAGGAACAATGGCTTTATCAGAGGAGGTATACCATAGGGACAGCTTTGAGACTGCAATTGCCTCCTGTCAGTCTCACCAGGCTCTTTCTGACTCCTGCCTGTGAGATGTGAGCTCTCAATGGTTTCTTTAGCTACCTGCCATCATACCTTGACTCCTGCATCATGGAACGTAACCCCCTGAAACCACAAGAACAGTTACATGCTTTCTCTTATAAGTTGCCTTGATCATGGTGTCTTATCACAACAATAGAAAAGTGACTAAGCCGGAACTTGGTACCAGGACTGAACTATTCTTGTGAAAAACCTGGCCATGTGGTCCTTTGGAGGAATGTGAAAGACTCTGGGACTCTGGAAAGTGATTGAATGCTATAAGCTGGCTTATTGGGTTGTCTTAGTAGGAGCTTGGGAGACAGAGTTGAGAACTCTGCAAACTGTGGAGGCCCAGCTCAAGTGGCTTCAAGGGGAAGCAAGGACTTTAACAACATCTGGACCAGAGACTGTTCTTGTGATGGTTTGACAAAATAAAAATGTGGCTTCCTTCTGTCTATTTCCTAAGAATTTTCTTGGGCCTAAATTGGAAAGTAATGGGCTAATTTTTTTTGGAAGAACTTTCAAGAGAGCCTAATATTGATTCTGTCATCTAGTTGTTAGTAATCACTCTTATTCAGGGCTACAATAAAAACAAGACCATAGGAGGAAATGAACCACAGAATACACAGTTTGGAGAGAGAAAGAGCAGCTTGAACTGAAATAGATAAGGAGATTAAGGTAAGGCCCAATCCATTTTGGAATAAATGCCCTCAGGCCAAGAACTCACCCAGCTAAGCTTCCAACTTGTGAAAGGAAACACCTTAAGGAAATTTCTACTTAAAACAACAACAAATGAAAGTTGCTGCAAATGTGATTCACTGGGGTCAGGCTCCACCTCAAAAGGAAGACTGAACTTGGCAATGTTGTCTGTGTGGTTCCGGCTTCAGAGTTGTGAAAGATACACAAGTAATGTGGTCATGGAATATTCCTCAATTATTAAGGAGAGTCACTGAGCCCAAGCTATGTGTGGCTGGGAACTGCCCATATGAAGGCACTACGAGGGCAAGAGGCCCTGAGAAGTCATTGCATGAAGCTGAGAAAGTAGAGCCTGGATTGCATTAGAGATCCCAAGATGTTACAGGTGTCAGAGCCATGGGGTATCTGCCAAGGAGAGGGGTAGACATGGAGTGGAACTAGCTAAGATCAAAGGGTAGAACCATCTAAATCCTTTCATATCAGACATGGAACTATATAGGATTGTATGAAAACCAAAGTTACATTTTAAGTTTTAATCACTGTGCCTAAAGCAGCCATGAAACAAAAAATACTCTAATCTGTAAGCCCCTTGCCTAGTGACAGATACTTCTTGAGATGGTAAAGGCTATTGTCTAATGTAAGATAACAAGCCACATGTTTTTGCTCCCTTAAACATGTACGTGGGAGGTAGATAGGTAGGAAATACATCAAGATGGATGCTTGCCCCTGACTGGATGTAGGCAGGAAGTATGCAAGCAGGAACTATGTCAGGCTATATGCTTGTCTCTGATTGGTCCTAATGGGAAATATGAAAGCCTTATAAGTTGGCCTTTTTAATCCCCTGCTAAATGTGACTCTGGACATCAACCTCTAGCTTCCATATGTATGCTCACATGTGCACATCCTCTCCTCGCCTTTGGAATAGATAAACTTGTAGTCATTTTCTGGGAACTCAGGAATGAACCTGGCCAATGTTCATCATCCTGTCAGTAGTTTATTAAAGGTTGCTTCACATTTGGCTCAAATTGTGGTAGTGGTCTTATTTGCTTCTGGGATGAGCTAACATTTTCGAGCTTTCTCCTCTGGGTTTCAGTCTTTGATAATGGTATTTCCTCAACATGCCCCATTCCTCCTTTTTGGAATGGTAATATACATTTTGTGCCATTGTATGTTGGAAGGATATGATTTTTTTTTTAATTTTATAGGGGGTTGCAGTTAAAAGATTACCTCGAGTCTCAGAAAAGATTCTGTACTTTGAAAGTGTTGAAACTCTAAAAGATGGTAAGGACTTCCGAAGTTGGGATGAATGCATTTTACTTTAGGATACAACCACGAGCCTATGGGAGCCAGGGAATGGGATGTGGTAGTGTGGATGACAATGGCCCTCATAGGTTCATGTTTAAATACTTAGTGTAAGTTTATAGGACATTTTGGAAAGGATTAGGAGGTGTGGCCTTGTTGGAAGAGGTGTGTCACAGGGACAGGCTTTGAGGTTTTAAAAGCCTTCCATTATTTCCAGTGCTTTTTATATAGGAGCTGATAACTGAAATGCTCACTGTAACATCAGCAGGGAAAAGTAGAGAACTGGAACAATGCACTTTGTTCAATCCCATAGGGATATAGGCTTGCAGCCCCAGCATAGGAAAGAACTGAGTATGTGGGGTGGTATGGAGGGGTACAGTGGATCTATATACTGGAGTCTCTTTTGGGACTTTGCTCTTGGAGACACAGCTAGGCAGCTGCTCATATGAACTCATGGTGATAGTGACAGAATGCACAAGATGTATAGTGACAGCATGCACAAGACATGCACAAGCTCAAGCCAGACCAAATTCCAGCATGCAGAGAAAAGATGAACAGAGGGTTCTTCCCTTAGCTGAGGAGATATTGCCAGTTGTAGCTTCTGGGAGAGAAAGGATCAACTTTTCTCAAGAATATAGTCCCTGGTAAGTTGGCCAAGCTGTGGCAGAAGACCACACACTCCAAAATACATCACAGATTGGACACGACAAGTGACCAAAAGAGGCCTCTAAATGGGCGGACAGGGAAGAGTATGTAATATGAAGACTTAGGGAAGGCTTAAATATGATAGAAACACACTGTATAGAAATATAAAATACTAAGAAAAGACTTACTAAAAGACCTTCTAGGGAAAGTATGAAGAAAGAAATAAAGAAGAGGTTGGGTGCTGATGGGAGCCTTTACTGTAGTTATCATCGAGCCTTCTCTGCTCACTCTCAATCTTCAAAGAGTTGTACTGTTTTTTCTTTACAGTAGAGCATTTTTCTCCCCGTAAAATTATATGTAACTAGGTTAATTATACAACCAATTACTTATCTTTTCCCTGTTCCCACCTGGCTAGGATGTGTCTTTTTTATTCACTGATGTCTTCCAAGGACCCAGAACTTTGGCTAATGTGTTTGACACATGTTGAGTGGAAGGGAGAAGCTGTGAATAAATGTGACCAAAAGTGAAAGGGTGAGAGAGAGAAGATTCTGGAGCTGACCAAGATAAAGAGAACACAGTATAATCCTTCGTCTTAGACTCTTACTCTGGAGGAATTTAGGTTTGTGTGCTATCTCTCTCTCCCTACACTAAACCTGAGAGCACAGAAAGAATGGTAAGGGATCTGCAAGGGCTTCCTTCTGACTCTTCCTGTCATTTCACAGTCTTTTGAATTTTCAGAACTAACTAACTTTGCTTCTTTGTTTCTTTCTTTGTTTCTTTCTTTGTTTCTTTCTCTTTTTCTTTCTTTCTTTCTTTCTTTCTTTCTTTCTTTCTTTCTTTCTTTCTTTCTTTCTTTCTTTCTAACACAGGATATATTTTAGCCATGATTTATTCTTCTCAGGTATGTACACAGTTAAGGTATAATCTTCCTTGGTTTGGGGGAAAAGACATTCTCAGATCTCACATGCTACCTGAAATGGGGGCTTAAAGTAGTCATTTTGGGGACAGTGGTCAGCTAAATGCTTGTTGTATCTGAGGAAAGTACAAGGTAGTTTAAGAAAGTTGCCATTCTGGGGTCAGCAGCCTTAGAAGTCAAAAAGTATCAATGGCTAACAGGTACTCTATGACTGACCTGAAGGTTAATTTTAGGGATGTAAAAACAATAGAATATGGTGCATTAAGAAGCCCATAATCTGTTGAGAAGACAGACATGTCTTTTCATCTCTGTCAATAGGGATAATCTGGTCATCCTTGGCTTTGCTGTCTGGTCTGGCCTTATTGTGATAGTTTGAATGAAAATGGCCCTATAGACTCATAGGGAATAACAGTATTAGGAGGTGGGTCCTTGCTGTAGTAGGTGTGGCCTTGTTAGAGGAGGTAGGTTAATGGAGGTGAGCTTTTCAGAAGCTCAACCCTGCCTAGTGATCCACAGTTCATTTCCTGTGGCTTGCCCATCCAGATGTAGAACTCTCAGCTTCTTCTTTAACACCATGTCTGCCTATATACTGCCATGCTTCCTGCCATGATGATAATGGACTAATTTCTGAGCTGTAAGCCAGCACCAATGAAATGTTTTCCTTTATAAGAGTTGCCATGGTCATGGTGTCTCTTCACAGCAATAAAACCCTAAGACAAAAGTTGGTACCAGGGACTGGAGTATTGCTGTAATAGGCCTGACCATCCTTTTGTTTGGAGGAATGTGGACTTTGGAACTTTGAATTAGAAGAGCAGTTGAGTATTTTGTTCCCCCTTCTAAGAAGAGTTGAAGCATCCACACTTTGGTCTTCCTTCTTCTTGAACTTCATGTGGTCTGTCAATTGTATCTTGGGTACTCCAAGCTTTTGAGCTAACATCCACTTATCAGTGAGTACATACCATGTGTGTTCTTTTGTGATTGGGTTACCTCACTCAGAATGATATTTTCTAGTTTCATCCATTTGCCTAAGAATTTCATGAATTCATTGTTTTTTAATAGCTGAGTAGTACTCCATTGTGTAAATGTACCACATTTTCTGTATCCATTCCTTTGTTGAAGGACACCCGGGTTGTTTCCAGCTTCTGGCTATCATAAATATGGCTGCTATGAACATAATGGAGCATGTGATACTAACAGGAGGAAATACGGAGACAAAGTGTGGAACAGAGCCTGAAGGAGAGGCCATCCAGAAACTGCTCCACCTGGGGATCCATCCCATATCCAGTCACCAAACACAGACACTATTGTGGATGCCAAGAAGTGCTTGCTGACAGGAGCCTGATATAGCTCTCTCCTGAGAGGCTCTGCCAGAGCCTGACAAATACAGAGGCAGATGCTCACAACCAACCTTTGGACTGAGCACAGGGTCCCCAATGGAGGAGTTAGAGAAAGGACTAAAGGATCTGAAGGAGTTTGCAACCTCATAGGAAGAACTACAATATCAACCAACCAGACTCCTCAGAGCTCCCAAGGACTAAACCACCAACCAAAGAGTATACATGGAGGGACCCATGGCTCCAGTCACATATGTAGCAGAGGATGGCCTTGTTGGGCATCAATGAGAGAAGAGGCCCTTGGCTCTGTGAAGGTTCCATGCCCCAGCATAGGGGAATGCAAGGGTGGGGAGGCAGGAGTGAGTGGGTAGGTTGGAGAACACCCTTATAGAAGCAGGGGAAGGGGGATGGGATAGGGGGTTTCTGGACAGGGACGGGGGTGGGAGGGTGAATTGGGAAAGGGGATAGCATTTGAAATGCAAATAAAGAAAATATTCCTAATTTCTTTCTCAGCCTGTTTATCCTTTGAGTATAGGAAGGCTACTGATTTGTTTGAGTTAATTTTGTATCTGGCCACTTTGCTGAAGTTGTTTATCAGCTGCAGGAGTTCTCTGGTGGAGTTTTTCGGGTCACTTAGGTATACGATCATATCATCTGCAAATAGTGATAATTTGATTTCTTCCTTACCAATTTGTATACCTTTGACCTCCTTTTGTTGTCTAATTGCTCTAGCTAGAACTTCAATTACTATATTGAATAGGTAGGGGGAGAGAGGGCAGCCTTGTTTAGTCCCTGATCTTAGTGGGATTGCTTCAAGTTTCTCTCCATTTAGTTTGATGTTGGCTACT
>JAPYYD010005101.1:0-12466 GCA_028551405.1 Uromys caudimaculatus | reverse complement strand
GGAAACAAATGTTAAATCTGTCCCTGTAGAACCAAACCCACCTTCTCCCCTCTCCTTAGAAAAGGATGGAAATTTGTCATGCAAACTAGGCAAAAGGAGCAATTGGGCTATTCTATCTCCAGGTGCAATGGCTGTAATTCCCCTTGGTGATTCCACCATGATTTTTATCGTTCCTTGAAAATCAGGATCAATGACTCCTGGATGAACAATGAGCCCCCGTAGGGCAGTAGAGGAACGGCCGATCAGCAAACCCACCGTTACTGGTTCCAAAGGACCCTTGAAATCTGTCTCCACCAATTGAACTCACATACGGGGAGTTAGGACAAGTCTGGTGGTGGAGCAGAGGTCCAATCCCGTGGACCCTTTAGTGGCTCTCCGCGGTTCTTGGGATGTCGAAGTGAGGGCCACTGTTCCTGACTCATCTCTTCCTCTTGATCTTCCATTGCCCCATATATTTGCGGGCCCTGGGGTCGGGGGCCCCGCTGCCTGTTTTTTGGCCTGGCTCCACCATAGCCTTGGTTAAGTGGCTGTCCATTTATGTCTTTGACAGACCTGCACTCGTTAGCCCAATGGTTTCCCTTCTTGCATTTCGGGCAAAGGCCTGGCCCTCGAGGACGCTGACGTTCTTTGGCTCCATTCCCTTGACTTCCTCTTTTTGGACAGTTCCTTTTTAGGTGTCCAGGTTGACCACATAGATAGCAACATCCAGCATTTTTGTCTCTATTGCTTGTAAGCTGCATTACTGCAGCTACAAGGCCAGCATTGGTTAGAGGACCGCCTACTTCTCGACAGACTTTCATCCAGGCCTCTAGCCCCTTACTTTTATATGGGGTTATAGCAGCACGGCACTCTTTGGTGCACTGCTCATAGGCAAGCTGCTTGATCAATGGCATAGCAGTATCGGGGTCCCCGAATATCCTTCCTGTGGCCTCAACCAACCTAGCAATGAAATCTGAAAAAGGTTCCATGGGGCCTTGAATGATCTTTGTCAAATTCCCAGCAACTTCCCCTTTATTAGGGAGGGATTTCCAAGCCCTAGTGGCGATATTGTTAATCTGCTTATATACTTCTGGGGGATACCCATTCTGCTGTTGTGCAAAACGGCCTTGTCCCAGGAGCATATCTCTGTCCCATGCCTGCTGTCCTCCTCCAGCTGAGGCGTTAGCTGCTGCCTGCTCTGTGGCATACTCAATATTAAACGCTCTCCAATCTAGGTACTGACCTGGGCTAAGGCAGGCTCTAGCTAATTGTGCCCAATCCGTGGGGGTCATGCAATGTCGGTGAAGCACCTCCACCTGGGCCACAGTAAAAGAGGCTGTGATACCATATGTCCGCACCGACTCAGCCAGGGACTTGATAGTCTTAAAATCCAATGGCTCATGATATCGCTGTCCTTGAGGGTCAACGAATACTGGAAAAGCCAGTTGCATTTCTCTCCTAACTTCCCTCCAAACTTCGGGACAGAGTGATCATCCAGGAATCGGTCTCACTTCCTCCTCTGCCTCATGATAAGGAGGCGGGGCAGTAGGTTCCACCCCCGGTGGCGCCACCTCCACTTCCTCCTTCCTTGTTCTTTCTTCTCTTTCAACGACAGCCATCTTGCCTCTGCAATCAGCGCTTTCAGTTCCTCATCATCAGACTCGGAGGAGCTCGACTCTGAGCTACTTTTGCTATTACGACTTTCTGATCTTTCCTCCTGCAGGATCTCTAAAGCCGCTTGTCCTTTTTCCACTGCCTCCTTGCACTCTTGCTTATCTTCCAAGCAGCTGCGGACTAGCTTCCAGACTGGCCTAACTCCCGCTTTAAGGTGTCCTTGCTCCCAGGCAAAGTCTAAGTCCTTCCCTACCTTATCCCAGCAAGGAATAGTTAGGTTTCCTGAAACTGTGAACCAAGGTGCTACGGTATCGCATTCATTCAGAAATCTTTCTAATGTGCTATTTTTCATTTCGAGTTTCTTTGAAAACAATAGCTCCTGAAGAGCCACAAAAATTGGATGAGACTGAGAAGTCCCCATCCTACAGATAATATATTAAGCTTCTCGTTCTACTGACTCTCTTTTCACTTTCGGTTCTCTACTCGAACTT
This sequence comes from Uromys caudimaculatus, assembly GCA_028551405.1. Taxonomy (NCBI): domain Eukaryota; kingdom Metazoa; phylum Chordata; class Mammalia; order Rodentia; family Muridae; genus Uromys; species Uromys caudimaculatus. Next base: position 10,382 of record JAPYYD010005101.1, on the reverse strand, counting down.
TCTTGCTCAAGCCTGAGACTTTATTGCCCCCGAGCCGTGGGCCTTATTGCCGCTTATCCCGCGGACTTTATCGTCCCACCCTTCCCGTGGGAGCTTACCGGAATTGTCTCCTGACTGCAAGGTGTTCTGGTCTCAGATGAGAGGTCTCCCCGTACGGGCCACCACTTGTTGCGTCCCCCTCGACCAGCAAGAACGACGCAACCACTAAGATCTTCGCCAAGCAGTTTATTCAGGTCCCTTGTGCAGCAGCTTCTTCTTCTTCTCCCCAGCCTACCCCGCAATATATACAATAATCACCACCAATAGCTAAATGCCACATGGAGTTAGTAGATAGGTTGCCCAACCATGATGTCAGATGATGATATCAGGCACAGCCATAAATGGACTTGTTTATCACTAGGTGAGCAGACGCGGAAGCAGGAAACCGGTGCCATCTTTAGGGTGCGGTACATGGCTTACTACAACTCCTGGCTCTAGTGGCCATTTTTTTAAAAAGAGGATTGTGTTCTGAATTTCTTGGCAACTTCACATAAAAGGTATTAAGTTTGATTTTTGACTTCTGCTTTTGTCATGCTGAATCAATTCTCCTCTGGAGTCTACGGTTTTCTCTTCCAGCATCACTTATGGGCAAGCTCACCTTTACTTTCCTCTTTCTGCTTTGGGTGTTCTTGTTTCCTTACCCTGGCAGGTATGTTTGTCTATAGACCTTATTATTAAAACCAACGAATGGTGAAAGACCACACCTGCTGTGTTCCTAGAGGAAATCACCTCAGGCTTGCTCCACTCCCCAGGCTGTGGCTTTAGTGTATGTAGATAGCCATGTTGCAAGCTATAGTTTACTGAGTTTTTTCTCTGAACATAACGATACCTTTAATGCATCCATTGTGTACCTATGGCTATTGTCGTGTTGATACTGGTTATTTGAGACAGGGTCTCCCTATGCAAACCTGACTAACTTGGAACTCACAGAACTTGACTTACTCCACCTCCTCTGGGATGAAAGGCAGGTGCCACTCTATGTAGAAATGTGTGTTTATTATTTAGTGCATGGATGTGTTTCCCGTTTCTGTGTGGTGAGTGCTGCAGTCCTAGTATGAATCTCCCATGACCATGGCTTCTAATTGTTTTATGTGCTGGTTGATTTTCTATTTTGTTGAGCATTTTTGTGCCTGTGTTCTCTGGGTTATTGTACTTGTCGTTTGGCTCCTGTGTGCATGTGTAGCTTTGAAGTCATTGTAATGCTGGGGAGTGTGGTGACAGCTAAACACACAGCTAAGGGATGTTCTTGTTTATGCAGCATTCCACCCCCCTCCTCCCCCTCCCCCTCGTCTCCTCCTCTCTCTTCTCTTCTTTCCTCCTTCCCTCCTTCCCCACCACCACCTCTTCCTTTTCATCATTGTTGTTTCCTTCTCTTCTTCCTCCACTTCCTCCTTCTCCTCCTTTTTCTAGACAGGGTATCTCTGTCCAACTTTGGCCATCCTGGAACTCATTCTGTAAGCCAGGCTGGCCTTGAGCGCAGAGACCTGTGTGGTTCTCCCCCTGCCTCCCGAGTGCTGGGTTAAAGGCGTGCGCCGCCACTGGACAGCTTAGGGTTTGTTTTTAATGAATTGCTTTATTTATATACCAAATGTTGCCCCCCACCCTTGTCCCCCTCCCAGAGTTCTTCACTCTCACCCTTCTCTTCATCTGTGAGAGGGTGCTCTGTCCCCCTATTCCCTTCCCTTTGCCATCAAGTCTCTACAGGATTAGGTGCATCCTCTCCCACTGAGGCCAGACAAGCCAGTCCTCTGCTACATATGTGCTGGGGAGCATTGGATGAGCCTGAGTATGCTCTTTGGTTGGTGGCTAAGTCTCTGGGAGTCCAGGCGTTTGGGTTAATTGACACTGTTGGTTTTCCTATGGGGTTACCATCGTCTTCAGTTCCTTCAATCCTTCCCGTAACTCTTCCATAGGGGTTCCTGACCTCAATCCAGTGATTGGCTGGAGGTATCTGCCTCTGTCTCAGTCAGCTGCTGGTAGAACCTCTCAGAGGACAGCCATGCTAGGCTCCTGTCTGCAAGCACAACATAGCATCAGTAATAGTGTCAGGTTTTGGTGCATGGCCATGAGATGGATCCCAAGTTGGGCTAGCCACTGATCAGCCATTCCTCAAGCCTCTGCTCCATTTTTCTTCCTTAATTTCTTTTAGACAGGAACAATTCTGGGTCAAAGATTTTGGAGGTGGGTTGGTGTCCCCATTCCTCCCTGGGGGTTCTAACTACTGGAGGCAGCCCCTTCAGGTTCCATTTCCTGACTGTTGGGCATTTTGGCTAAGGTCACCCCCATTGAGTTCTGGGAGCCTCTCACATTCCAGTCCTCTGGGAATTTCTAGTCTAGAGATTCCCCCATCCCCAAGCCCTACTCAGGGCACTGCATATCTCCATTATATCCCCATTCATCCTCCTGGGAGTCCTCCCCCTCTTCTATTCCCATTATTCTTAGGTTTGGCCTTTTCATTGTGTCAAATTTCCTGGATGTTTTGGGTTAGGAACTTTGCGTATTCTTTGACTGATGTTTCAATATCTTCTATGGTATCTTCTATGCCTTAGAGTCTCTCTCCCACCTCTTGTATTCTGTTGGTGATGCTTATGTCTGTAGTTCCTGTTCACTTTCCGAGGTTTTCCGTCTCCAGGGTTGCCGCCATTTGTGACCTCTTTATTGTTTTGATTTTCAATTTTAGGTATTGGACCATTTTCTTCAATTTCTTCAACTGTTTAATTGTATTTTCCTGTATTTCTTTAAGGGTTTTTTTTTTTTTTGTTTGTTTGTTTCTTTATTGAGGGCTTCTACCTGTTTGCCTGTGTGTTCCTGTATTTATTTCTTAAAGGGAGTTATAATATCTTCCTTAAAAGCTTCTATAATATTCATGAGCTGGGATTTTAGGTCAGAATCATGCTTTTCAGCAGTGTTAGGGTATCCAGAGCTTGGTGTGGTAAGAGAACTGTGTTGTATGGTTCCAAATTACATTCGTTTGTATCTTAGTTAGGCTTTTAGTGCTGTGAACAGTCACCATGACCAAGGCAACTTATCAAGACAACACTTAATTGGAGCTGACTTACAGGTTCAGAGGTTCAGTCCATTATCATTCAGGCAGGAACATGGCAGCGCCCAGGCAGGCATGGTGTTGGGAGGAGCTGAGAGTTCTACATCTTGTTCTGAAGGCAAACAGAAGACTGGCTTCCAGGCAGCTAGAGTGAGGGTCTTAAAGCCCACGCCCACAGTGACATATTTCTCTAGCTAGACCACACCTACTCCAACAAGTCCACACCTCCAAATAGTAGCAGTCTCTGTGCCAAGCATATTCAGATCAGCACAGCTTCCATTGCTTATGCTCTTGTGCTTGCTTTCCGCCATCTGGTTATATGGCTGTTAACTGGCCTGGGACTCTTGGATTGGAGCAGGCCTGCTAGGTGGCAGGTAGAGCTGTGTGACCCAGATTAGAGCAGGCCAACTGGGAGGCAGGCAATGCTATCTCTAGTTAGAGCAGGCTTCCTGTGTCCCTGCTTAGGGCAGACCTCCTGGGAGACAGGCAGGCTGTGGGGTTAGGTGTGTGGCTTCCTGATCTGCCAAGGGTGCATGCAGGTGCAGGTGCAGACTGAAGGACCAGGATTTAGAGTGTTTGGAATTCTCATTGTTTTGCTACTCTGCCTGTTTGACTATAATGTGACAGAGTCATTTGCTGATGTATGACTTATTTCTCCAGTTTTGTTTTGTTTGTTTTGTTGTCCTTCTAGAAAACACAGGGGAGAAACATTTTCTTTTCAGTGTTGATGCATGTATATTAAATGGTGGTTATAATCTTTCAATTTTCTAGCTCTGCCTGGGTTATTTAATTTATTTATTTTTGAAAAAGTCTCACTATATGGCTCTGGCTGTCCTGGAACTCATTACATAGATCAGGCTAACCTTCAACTCAAAGTGATCTGTCTGTCTCTTCCTTCCAAGTACTGGGATTAAATACGTGCTCCGCCATACCTAGTAATTTAGTTTATTTAAAACATCTTTGAATTTATTTTTATTTATAGCGTGTATGCAGAGTGGACAGACCAAAAAGAGTGTCAGACTTGCTGGAACTAGACTTACAGTGGTGTGTGCCACCTGATACGACTGCTGGGAACTGAACCCAGGTCATCTGTATGATTAGCAAGTGGTCTTAACCACTGAAACATCTCTTTGGACCCTTGGCTAATTGTTTTATGATTACCCTCTCCTGTAGAATTTGTTTTAATTATTCTTTTCTTTTATTGTGTTTTCTATTCACTGCTGTGTTCTTCAATTTTCTGGAAATCGTTACACTGTTTGAAGATGGTATTCCAGTTAGTGAAGAATGGAAGTGTAAACCCTAAGGAACGTTTCTGATTTACTGATCAAAGCACAGGTCCTGAATTAGATTTGTTGTCTATCATTAGTGCTAGTGGACTGCACCTAACACTTTTGCAAAACTTTATTCTTCGCCGCTTACAGGACACTGCATGACCAAACCTGAGGTGATCTTCAAGTTGGAGCATGGATTTGGGCCGTGGCCTGTGGTAGGATCCTCTGTCCACAGCCTTCCAGGTCAGTGATTGCATACTGAGCAAAGGAGGGCAGCAAGAGGACAGTTACCATGTTGGTCATGTTGGACGCTTCTTACCAACTTACCTACCCCTGGCCAGACACTTCATTTTTAATTTCTGGAAAAAAATTACCCATATCAATCTATCTCCTAGTTTTTGGTTCTTTCTGATGTATGGATTTTTTTTTGTATGAAAACATGCAAGTTTTTAACTGCATGCTGCCCTATTGCTAAGAGGTAACATTAATGAGGCCAGCTATCAGTCAACATACAGCTCTATGTGGTAAGGTGTGAACAGAGGACTGAGATTAGATTCTAGTCACACACCAGTAACGGCCGCTGTCTTAAGGTTCTTGTTACTATGAAGAGGCACTGTCTTTTAGGGTTTGCATTGCTGTGAAGAGACACTGTGACAAAGGCAACTCTTAGAAGGACAACATTTAATTGGGGCTGGCTTACAGGTTCAAAGGTTCAGTCCATTATCATCAAGGCAGGAGCATGGCAGCATCCAGGCAGTCATGGTGCAGGAGGAGCTGAGAGTTGTACATGTTCATCTGATAGGAGAAGACTGGCTCCCACATGTTTAGGAGGAGGGTCTCATTGCTCACCCCCACAGTGACACACTTCTTCCAACAAGGCCATACCTCCTAATAGTGCCATTCCCTGGCCAAGCATATTTAAAGTACCATGTTCCACTCCCTGGCCTCCATAGGCTTGTTCAAGCCCATGAGTCTATGGGGGCCATACCTAGCCAAAACATAGTGTAAAATACGTTTAGTCCAACTTCAAAAGTCTAATAGTCTATAACAGTCTCAACAATGTTAAAAGTCCAGAGTTCAAAGCCTCTTCTGAGATTCATCCAAACACATAACTGTAGCCCTCAAAGAAAGATAGGAAGCCAGCTGGGCAAACTCCAAACTGCACCTCCATGTCTGTCTGTCAAAACAGTCTTCATATCTCCAAGTCCTTTTTTTTTTTTTTTTCATCTTTGTTGACTGCAATCTTTCTCCTGGTCTGGTTCCACTCCTGTTAACAGCTTTCCTCAGCAGACATCTCATGGTTCTGGCATCTTTAACATCTCGGGGGTCTCCAAGGCACCTTCAACTTCACAGCATCCTGTCCCAATGTCTGGGATCCACACATTATCTTCTGGGCTCCTCCAAAGGGCTTGGGCTACTTTTCCAGCTCTGCTCTTTGTAGCACTCTCAGCTCTGGTTGTCTCCACTCTGCTAATGATGCTGTTCTTGGTGGTCATGCCATGGTCCTGGCATCTTCAACATGCCAGGGGCTTGTGCTGCAACTAAGCATCACCAAGAGCCTCTCATAGGTTCCCTTTATGGTGCCAACCCTCAACTGCTTTGCATGACCCATTCAGTCTTGGGACATCATCTGCAACTGAGGCTGCACTTCACCAGTGGCCTTCCTTGGCCTCACACAGTGCCGAGCGTCAGCTGCTATCTATGATCCCTTTATGCCTTCAAAGCCAGTACCAACTGGTTTATTCTTACTGTTATGCTACAGACCCTCAAATACCACCAGGAGTCTAACTTGGATGCAAAAGCAGAGTCTTTATTCAAGCTTGAGCTTGGACACTTGCGACCCCTGCAGTGCCGTGGATGGGTGTGGAAGGTGCTGAGCTGCTGTCAGCCTTGCTTATTATACAGTGGAAGCTAGGGAAGGGGCTTTCCAACTTGGCAGTTAGACGATTGGTTGATGTTTTAGAAAGCATAGCTTGCAGAACATTTTAGCTAACATCATAAACTTTGCTATACCTTGAGTCGTTTGCCCCGAACATAACACTTAGCATTTCCCCTTATCAACAGTGGAGTGGGTATCAAGGGTGAAGTGGGTGTTACTTGGGTGTGTTCTTGTTCCTGGAACAAGCTGTGGTTTTTCCATTTGCCAGATTCAAACTGAGGACAAGCTGGGCATAAGACAGAGTTTGAACGTGAAATAGAATTAACTGGCTGGGTCACTTACACATTACCAAGTCCAGCTGCAGCACAAGGTACAACCTTGGCTAGCTCTGGAACACAGCTTCTTTGTGTTCTAAGAACACACTTCCAGAAGATTTCACCTCAGTGATGCCTAGTCACCTGTAATGTCTTAGCTTCCACTAACCAGCATCAATTGTCCCAGTAGTCCCTTCTGTTATTGATTCTGAAGCCACATCCACATGGCTGAAGCTGCTGAGTTCTGCTTGGCTGTCCTAGACTTTGCATTGTAGATTGACCTTAAATTCAGAAATCTGCATGGCTCTGTGTCCTGGATTCTCTGATTAAAGGCATGTGCCACCACACCTGCACTTAAGCTTTCCTTTATCTTTAGCTTGCCCTGTCCTAGGCTGGCCTTGAACTCAGGGATCTGTTTGACCCTGTCTCCGGGGATTAAAGGCATATACCACCATGCCTGGATCTAAGCTCATTTTTCCTCAAGATATGGATCAAAAGCCTGTGTAGTCCATTTCTGGATTGTAGTTCATTCCAGATTAAAAGTGCAAATGAAAACAATAAGCAAGTAATTATTCCTTGTTCATTGGTAAACATATAGACAATAAGCTTAGCTGTGTGGGATCTTACCCAATGTCACCACTCCCTTAATCTTAATGTTTAAATCCTTAGACACAGGAATTAGCTCCATTGCACTTCCTGTTGCCCTTTTATTATTTGAACCATACATTTTGTATTTTTTTTTTTTCTTCCTAACCTTGCTACACTTAATCAAAACACTAAGTCTATGCAGGGTTTTTCTGAGACTTCCTTGATCAATGCAATTAATTGAAATCTCTTTACTTCAGCCTCAGATAGACTCTACAGACAAGGTCAAAAGCAGCCACATTCTTCACAAAAATATCACAACAGTCTCCAGGCAATGTACTGAAATCTCTCTTCTCTGAAACTTCTAGAGCCAGGGTTCCAGAGTTCAAATTACTCTCAGCAGCAAAGTTTTCCACATTCCTGCTAGGACAGCCCATTAAACCCCACTTAAAGCATCCCAATGCTTTCCGAAGTCCCCAAATCTACATTCCTCCAAACAAAAGCACGATCAGGCCTTTAATCCCCGGAGACAGAGTCAAATAGATCTCTGAGTTCAAGGTCAGCCTAGGATAAAAAGAAAGCTTAAGTCCAGGTGTGGTGGTACCTGTTTTAGGGTTTCCATTGCTGTGAAGAGACACCATGACCAAGGCACCTCTTAGGAGGACATTTAATTGGGGCTGGCTTACAGGTTCAGAGGTCAAGCAGGCCTGGAGCTGTTCAAGGCCGGAATGTGTTAGATGAGACATGTCTGAAACAAAACAACTACAACAACAAATGAATGCCTGTGTTGTAAACTGACAGTTTCTAACCAGCAGTACCCAGACTGGAGACACATCCTGTAGATAAATATGTTTGCCAGTATAGGATTAATATTGTGAATATATGAAAAAACCCATACAAACAGTGGGCGATAATAGAGAATTACTCACCTACTCTGGAGTTTTCAGATGTGAGACATAGAACAGCTGTATGATGCAAGTATACCCCATCCTGGGTAAATGCATGAGACCATGGGTGCAGTGGCCGCCTTTCAAGTCCCATGCTCACAATAACAACGGTATGATGTCATTCTCAGTGCTCATCACTGGACTGATCAAAAAGATGGCGATAATTTCAGATGTATTTAACTGAAAGAATTAGATTATGCTGGGCATGGTGGCACAATGCAACGTGAAGTAAATTAATTGATTATATTCTTCAAGAAGAACTAAAATGTATACTGTTACATAAGTCAATATCATTTTATACTTTCTATGAGGATAGGAATACACACTTTTATGTTTGAATAACATGAAAAAGGACTACAGAGTTATTCACAGAGAGGGATATTTTTAATATTATTTTAGATATTCATAAAGTGACTGCCCCAATTGAGACCCACCAGGAAGATCACAAGGGATATTTATGGAAAGTTGAAATCGCCAACAGCCAGACTTCAAATGAGAAAATTATTGAAGTAAGTAAAACATTTAACATGAGTTCTTAACGAAATTCAGATCTAAATATAAAGATTGGAAGTTACTTAGTAATGCTTCTTTAAGAACTTAACCTAATTCAGCAGGACGAATCGGTGTGTAAAAGAACTTCCCACTAAGCCGATCATCTGAGTTTGATCCCATGTCCCTTGTGGTGGATAAGGAAGAAAACCTCCAAAACTTATTCTTTCAATATCATATGTGTGCCCTGCTGTGCATATGTATACACACACAAACACAAAAGTCATTTGAAAAACAAAAGAAAGTAACTCAGGCCTGGAAGATTGTTTAGTCAATAAAATGTCTGATGGAGCCAAGGTCAAGAGGACTTGAGTTTGGGTCCCCGGCAACCATATATATAAAGCTAGTTTTGGCAACATGTATCTTTAACCAGTGTTATAAAAGCAGAAAGATTAGGGTCACTGTGGTTTGCTAGCTATCATTTCCTCAAAGCTAGGAAACTTCAGGTCTAATGAGAGGTCTGTTCTCAAAAAATAAGGTGAATAGTGACTTATAAAGACACTGAACATCAACGTCTAGTAACCTCACACATGCACACAGAGACACACGAAGTTCTGTATACATTACAGGCTTCCTCCTATAGAACCACACTGAGTGTCTTTCTCTATTATGTGGCTATTAAGTTGTCAACTGGAGAAGAATGTGATAGTTTTAATGATAATAGAAAATTATTCTGACATTATGATCAAATTAATTTGTCAAAAACTCAAAGTTGAAAATACATTGTTTTAAATAAAGGCAATAAATATTATTTACAAATAAAAATTCATATTAAAGAGATCTCTGGTAAATAAAATAAATAAATAAATAAATAAATAAATAAATAAATAAAATAATTTTTTTTTGAGACAGGGTTTCTCTGAAATTTTTATATCTTCCAAACCAAACTCACAAAGCACATGCTAGGAAAAAGCTCTGTTGCTATATGAACTATAACTTAATTCCTCTCGTTCAAGGCAGACCTGAAGGTGGCGCAGAAGATCCAACAAGGGACAACATCCTATGGAGATAAAGGATGTGTGAAGAAGGCACTTATACAGCAGTTAGAGCACAGGAGGAGACAGAGGAGTCACACATGTAAGAAAAGTGTCCGTTATAAGTCGCCTCTCAATCACTGTCAGAGTCTTAATGAGGAGACGCTGTATACACACAGCCGGCGCAGGAAGTCACACCTGACCAAACAGAGAAGTCCCGAAGGGGAGAAGCCACATGAAAGCTCAGGATGTGGGAAAGCTTCCCGCACCAAGTCTCAGCATCAGAACCCTCACAGAGATGAGAAGCCCTACGAATGTCTAGAATGTGGGAAATATTTCTACTACAAGTCACAAATCATTGAGCATCAAAGAAGTCATACGGGGGAGAAGCCTTACGAGTGTACAGAGTGTGGAAAATCTTTCAGCTATAAATCCCATCTCACTGTACACCACAGAAGTCATACGGGGGAGAAGCGTCATGAATGTACAGAGTGTAGAAAAGTTTTTTACTATAAGTCCCAACTTACTCGACACCAGAGGAGTCATACAGGGGAGAAGCCCTATGAATGTATGAAATGTGGAAAATCTTTCTACTGTAACACACACCTTTCTCTGCACCAGAGAATTCATGTAAATGTGAAACCCTATGCGTGTACAGAATGTGGGAAAACGTTCTCCTTCAGCGCATGCCTCGCTAGACACCAGAGGATTCATACGAACGAAAAGCCCTACGAGTGTGCACAGTGCTCCAAAGCTTTTTACTTCAAGAAACAACTTACTC
>JAPYYD010005100.1:0-12466 GCA_028551405.1 Uromys caudimaculatus | reverse complement strand
GAGAACCGCGCGGGAGTCAACATGGCGGCGTTATATAGTCCCGGGGCAGCGTGCACTCCATTGGTTGGTGTGCCCCGGGAATGGGCGGTGATAAGACGTGTACACCCATGATGCATTTCGGGTTTCGCGGGCTATCCGCAAGTTACCTCAGAACAACAGCGCCATCTAGTGATGGCGAATATTCTAACCGCTCCTTACAGAACTTCAGGTCTCATGTCCTCAGGAGGATGATTCAGTGCCCTGGTGACCCGTAGACACAGGTAGCAAGGTTTTGTGAAAGTGACGCTTTCAGGAGCAAGGTTACCTGACAGGGGTTCTCTAAGGCCCAGAGAAAATCGTTACCAGGAAATTGGCTCCTTTTGTCTTGTCTTTATTTTCATCATGGCGCTGAGGAAGGAACCCAGGGCCTTGTCCAGACCAGGCAAGCATTCCACCACTGAGCTACACTCCCAGCCTCTTTTCCTTTTAAAAAATTTGAGGTAGGAGCCCAGGGAGATTGCTCATTGAGCAGGATGATTTACTCCACAAATGTGAAGATATGGAGACTGGAGCTCAAATTCCCAGCACCAACCAAAAATCTAGACAAAGCTACAAACCTACATGTGCCTGTGGCTCCAGCACTGAGGGACAGGGCAAACAGGAGATCCCCAGAGAGCTCGCTGGCTAACCAGCCTAGCCAATAAGGAGAGCTTCCGGCTTGGTAAGAGACTCTGTCTCAAGACAATAAGGCTTGAGGGAGGACTCCAGACATCCTGCTCTGGTCTCTGCGTACACTCACACAGGTGTATGTATTTGCAAACCCACGTGCACGAAACACACACATTTGAGACAGGACCTCACTGATACTATGCTAGTATCCAGGCGAACCTTGGGCTTACAATCCTCCTGCCTCAACTTCCCAAGGATCTGGGGTTGTAGGCCTGGATAATGTTTCCTTAAAGGGATGAGTCCCAAGATTTAAGATTTTCACATTTGAGGCCAAGGCAGGATAGGCAGGAAAGGGAGAGGTGGGAAGAAATGAAGGAGGATAAAAATATGAGATGAAATTGCTTAGATCCCACCCTAGGAGAGTGAGAGGCTGCCAGTCAGATGGACCTGCCACTGAAGGGCTAGGGGGTACGTAGGGGAGAAGGCTAGGAATGGAAGGGGTCCACTGCCTTTTAAATTGTGGGTGCTTTGGTATTGAGAGCTATAAGTTGAAATGAGTGTGTAGGAAGTAATACACACACACACACACACACATACACACACACACACTCCCCAAGAAGCAAGGCTGGCCTCCATTCTCTGACTTTGACCCCTCATGCGGATGTCACTGGCCTCTGGGGTCCAAATTCTCACCCACCATGACCCAACTAGACAGCAGAGGCAAGGAGAAGTGGAGACGTAGGCTCGGAAGGAAGACAGGCTGGACGAGTGGGGTCCATATGCCTCGTCTTGTTCCTCTCTCTTATATAAACACTGTCATCTGCCATTAGACGTGAGTATGATGTTGATTTGAGTGGTGGAATGTCAGCTGAGTGGGAAGCACTCAGTCTCGTTATAAAAACATCCAAGGCTTCGCTTCTAATTATCTGCTGCATGCGTCTCATGTAGGCCGTGCCAACAGCATGCCTTTCCCTCAGAGGAGACAAATGAGCCCAGCCTGCCACATCCTTCCACACCCCTTGGTAGGAAAGTGTGCTTAGCATGAAAACAGAGTCACCTTCCATATGACTAGGGAACCAACCCCTGTCTTGCTGGGTCTTTCTCCTTTGCTGTTGACCCTGGGTGCTGTTCTGGGTTGAAGGACCTTGTGTGCTCTTTTCTTTGGGGGATGGAGAGAAAATCAGTATGGCTATTGAGAGCTACCTGACAGGCCTTGGGCCTCAGACCCAAATTTGGGCAGTGGGAGTCTCTGGGGATGTGGATTTGGTTATTCACTCTTCACACACCTGAGCAGTGCACCTACTGTGTGCCAATTCATCGTTCACATGCTGGAGCCTGAAATAGGAAAGATACAGTCTGTCCTGTGACCCAATTAAAGAGAAGGTAGACCCAGGAACAGATGGAGCCATTGGCTATCATATCCCAGGCCTGTATAGAGACCTGGGAGACAAAGGAGCAGCCAAAATAAGAAATGGAAAGAGCTTTGAGGAGGGGAGACTGGCAAGAGCTGACCAGGGAATGAGGGTAGAGACAGCCACATGAGGGAACCAGGGCAGTGAATCAATGCCAAAACCCACCCAGAGCTTCCTAGGACCATGGACATGTGATGCTCTGTAGTAACTCGTAGGTTTTGCACACTCCTTCTGAATTCCAGAATCTCCTCAAAGGATCATGGGCTTCCTGAGAAACTCCTCCCAAGACTCCCTTGCAGCTAGGCCACCACCATGGGATGACTTTGAATCTTCCAATGAGACATCACCATAGGATAATGTAAAGACCACTTGTAGACTCGCCCTGCAGACTGCAGCTTGCTTAGGTAGCAAGGGCTCCAGTGGTGACTCACTAACTAGCAGTGTTAGCACCAGCTGGCTGTCTCTGGTTTTTTCATAGTCGCACTGGTCCCTCCATTGAGGCACAATCCTCCAAACCTACACTCCTGTCTCCCCACAAAATTCTGAGTGCTGCTATTATTTCTGTTGTTTTTTTGTTTTCTGAGATAGGTTCTCTTGTATACTAGACTGGCCACAAACTCTCTATTAACCTTGAACTTGTAGTCTTCTGCCTCTGCTCTTCTGGCACTGGGATTACAAATATGTGGTGCCATACTTGGTTTATTTGGTGCTCAGAACAGAATCCAGGTCTTCAGGTGTAAATTTGCCATGCTAGGTAAGTTTACAACTTTCTGGCTAACCGATAGTCCCAGCCTACTAATATCCTTTTAAGATCCTGTCTCAGGCTGGAGAGATGGCTCAGCAGTTAAAGGTTAGGCTATAACCAAAAACATAAAATCTCCTGTCTTCCTCAGGATAACTAGAGTGAATTCTTCTGCTTTCAACCTAGAATTCTGGAGTTTGGGCTTGACCTGGAACCCAGTGGCTTTCAACGGACATGTGGGGGCTAGCAGTCTGATGGGGTTTCCTTACGTTAACACCTCACCCCCAAGACCTTTATTTCTGTCACTGTGCTGTGCTTCCAGGCACAGAATAACAATAAGAAGAGTAGTTCAAAGAATAATGGTAATAACAATTTCAGTCACCAGTACATATTGCTTAACCATGTAACAACTGTGATTTCCAAGACAGCCACACAGACTGTCCCCCTGACCCTCACCAATACCCCTACCCCTATGCTTTGTGGCCCCAGGAGCAGCAGCTCTGGGTATGTCCAGTCTACAGGGCCGCTTGTTGGTGCCTGGACCTTGTCTTCATTAGCAGTGCGGAGATATCTGTACAGCCTTGTCTTGGCTGACTGTGGGCTTCAGGGGTCCTCTAAACCTGCGTCACTTCTTCCTAGAGCGGCAAACCTTGACCTGGGTGCCCATTGTACAGCCTGAAATCAAGCTGAGAACTCTTTCCATAAGTCCATTGTATTTCAATTAATTTCAAAAATGGCAGTAGTCTCCCATTATGTGAGGGGGGCACATTCCAAGATCCCCAGTGGATGCCTGAAACCTTGGCAAGGACCCAACCTTACAGGTATGGTTTTTCCTACAGATTCTTATGATGGAGTCACATACTTCACTAAATATATGTGCTGAATAGGACATTGTATTACACTATTGTACAATATATTATACTGAAAGATAATGAATGTTCTCTCTCTCTCTCTCTCTCTCTCTCTTCCCCGCCTTGGATTTTCCAGATAACATTTTCAGTCTCTGTACACAATCCACATTGTCTCACGTAATGAAAAGCCCCTTGAACCTCAGAATCTGGGAATGGGACATGCTGTCGCCAGCTCTACCCACTCACAGCGAGTCCCACAGAATCAGCAAGTTCATCTTCAGTTTGGCAGCGCTTAGCCCATCAGCATCTGTCCTCACCTGCTCTCAGTGAATCTCTCGCTGGTCCACTGAGGCTGAACACAGGTACTGAGTGGGTTAAGTGTGGACAGGCAGCACAGGCCTGTTGGATGCACCGAGCCTATTCGCTAGGAACCTGGGCAAGGAGACATATTTGTCTCCTAGGCGGCCTCTTGGGGCCTGGCCAACATCTGACCCCTCTCGGATGGCTTTTCCAGGGTCAGCCTATTATGAACGAATCCTGACTAATTCGGTCACCCTCCCATTTCTCAGCCATGATTTATGGCTTAATTGCAGCAGGAAAAAAAATAATGAGAACTGCACAGCCCGGGTCATTTCCATAATTCATAACTGCAATAAAACCCTGGCCGTGCTGCCGTGACTTACGGCAGTCTGAGTAGTGTGCTCACTGGGGCGGGTGGGGGGCCCAGATGTTTCCGCTACAGAATGTTGCAGAGTTCACAGGCTGCAGGAGCTGAGCCTCCCAACTTGGTGGCAGAGCGTTGCTTTGGTTGGAGACAAAATCTAAAGACTTGGGGTCCTGGGAAAGTCTACCTGTAAGCTGCCCTGGAAGGCAAGGCGTTCAGGAAGCTCAGAGGCTGGAGCTATGAGAAGGAGGAAGAGAGGGGGAGGAGGAGGAAGAAGAAGGGGAGGAGAAAGAGGAGGAGGAGGAAGAGGAGGAGGAAGAAGAGGAGGAAGAGGAGGAGGAAGAAGAGGAGAAAGAAGAGGAGAAAGAGGAAGAAGAGGAGAAGAAGATAATAGTGCTTTCAGCAGGGAGATGGCTCATTGGTAAAGTAGTTCACATTATAAACACAAGGCTCTGAGTTCAGATCCCCACTAGACATCAAAAGCTGAATGTCATGTACTGCATCTATAATCCAAGCACTAGAGAGATGGAGACAGAGGGATTTCTGGAGCTCACTGGACCAGCTTTGATGAATCAGTGAGCTCCAGGTCCATTGACAGGCTCTGGAGACCCTGCCTCAAAAAATAAGGTAAAGAACAATTAAGAAAGACACCTAATGTTGATCTCTGGCCTCAGCACACATGCACCGACATGAACATGTACACACACTCACATGCACACACACGTGCACACAAGCACACACACAAGACTTTAGAGTACCCGAATCCCACTGGAGCCCCTGGGTATAGAGAGAGAGTCTACACTGGCCCCTAAGGGAGAGAAAGGAGATATATCAGTTAGGGGTACAGGTTACAAATGATAAAAAATGCAGTTCAGATACCTTCAGTCACAGATAAGAGTT
This sequence comes from Uromys caudimaculatus, assembly GCA_028551405.1. Classification (NCBI taxonomy): domain Eukaryota; kingdom Metazoa; phylum Chordata; class Mammalia; order Rodentia; family Muridae; genus Uromys; species Uromys caudimaculatus. The sequence continues at coordinate 7,249 of JAPYYD010005100.1, read as the reverse complement.
TATTGACCCACAATAAACTATGAAAAGATCATCCAGGCTTCAGGCAAGGCCTGATCCGGAGGCTCAAGTGATGCAACTGAGGAGGCATTGTCTGCTGTGTTTTCTCTTCCTTCCGCCCAGACTCCACCCCATGGGTCACAGGCAGTTCCAGGATTGGCCTGAAGAAGCCAGCTGGCTGCATGAGTTCTGGAGAGCACAGCTCCAACTGAAGAAAAATGGCCTCCTTCCCCAAAATGGTAAACAAAGGCCCCATTCTCATGCTTGTTCCTGCTCATAATTAGGTCAGGTGTCTGTCCCAAAGTTCATCTCTGGGTGCAGCACAGGGAGGAGGGTAAACCATGCTGGTGAGCTCTGGCGGACTGAACATCCTGGATATTTGAAAACTGGGGCAGGGCAACACCCCAAGGGAAGACATGTTTTTACCAAAGTAGAAAGGTGGCACTGGCCAGGTGAAGGACAGGTGTCTCTGTGTGAGCCAGGAGGGGACAAAGCAAACACTTGATCTTACAGATAAGGGTTGAGGGAGTGTGTCTGTGTCCTCAGCGTGCTGGCTCCTGATTTGCCTGGTTGTCACAAGGTCCACCTTTCTGGCCATTTGTAGAAAACTTTCCTGAGGTTGGTCCTTGGCAGAGATGGCTTAATGTAAACCAGGGGAATGTCTGGTGTGGGGGTTCCTTAAAATCAGAGCCACTGGGGTCTTGCCTCTGCCCACACTCTGGCTCACGACTCAGGTGGGGCCAGGATCCAGGATATTAGATGTGGTCTGGTACACTAGGCCCAACACAGACAGGTGTGGGACAGAACCTGCCACCAGCTGTGGTGCCTGCTGGCTGAGCACATGCTTCTCCTGGCCAGGGTGATGGGCTGGCCCTGGGGGTGTTATAGACTTGCTCTGTGTAGCGCAGGGAGTATCTTCTAGTGCATGCCCTCTTCCCTGCTCAGAGATGTTTAAAGGAGAGTAGTGGAAGGTAATCAACGAGGCTGGGAGAGGGGAGGTGCCAAGGGCAGGAAGTATATTTGAAGGCAAATGATAAGACAGAGCCAGCTCACCCTCACCCTCTGGGCACCAGTCAGTCAGAAGAACCATGTCTTTCTTAGCTCACTAGCCTACGTTCATTCTCTCTGGGTAGACTGCAGGTCTCACACCTTCCCAACGCCAACAGGCTGCAATGGTGGTCTCTAGAATGGTAAAACGTTCCCATAGAATCCAGTCTCTTATAGCCCAAACTGACCTTGAATTTGCTATGTAGCTTGAATTCATGACCCTTCACCTCCATTTCCGAGTGGCTGGGACTACAGCCATGCACCAGCCACCGTGCCTGGAGCACCAAGGATCAAATCCAGGCCTCCGTGCACACTAGACCAGTGCTCTGCCAACTGAACCACTTCTCTAGGCCCTACCATGGCTTTTTAATGTTCTTTTACCATAGATTGGCTGGCATCCCTGTTTAGACCAATACATCCTTGAGGCAGGACACAAGGGAAGATGGCATAGCCTCAGCCACAAAGGGTGAAGGACCACACACAAAGGTGGAGAACTTCGAAGCCCGTTCTGCATCTTTTGGTCTTTTCACACTTGCCTTGAAGGGATGGAGGCTGAGTTAGAGGAGACTCCTCTGTCAGGCAAAAGAGATGTGACCACAAACAAACTCACACAAACTCACACATCCCAAAGCATCCTAACCAGCCCCTCTGTGAATCCATGGATATGGTGACCCTGGTGAGCCTCACACCCGCCTGCTTCCCTGTGAGCATTTCAGGTGAGCGCTGCAGACTCCAGAGAGAAGCCCACCACCAGGCTGAGCACAGGAGAGGAGCCCACCTCCAGGCCGAGCACACACCTGAGCCCATTATGCACAAAAGCTTGCTGTCACCAGCAACGGCTGTGTCAAGAGTTCCATGGTGATTCTTTTTGAAAAGATTTGTAAAATGTATCTTTAATTATATGTATGTGGGGGTGGAGCATGGGGGTGAGGGTGGGTGCTGGGGGAATCCTGAAACCGGTGCTGAATCCCCTGGAGTAGGAGTTACAGGTGGTTGTGAAGCACTTGGTGTGGGTATGGGGCAAGCTCTTAACCACTGGGCCGTTTCTCCAGCTCCCCACACAACTCTTAAGAGGCCCTGGATGTGGGCCCCATATGAATCTCCTACTCCCCACAAATAATTCAAAATTAGGCAAAGGTAGTGAATGTCGTGACACATGCCTTTAACGCTAGCACTCGAGGCAGACACAGATGGACCTCTGTAAGTTCAAGACTGGCCTGTCTACATAGTGAGCTTCAGGTCATTCAGAGCTACATAGTGAGACCCCACACCAAAGATAGATAGATAGGCAGACAGACAGACAAATAGAAAGGACTTTTTGAAATATCAGAAAACATTTGTGTATAGAAAATAAAGCAACGCCTCTCTAAATTTTCTGAATTTTTCTCTTTCTTCCATATTTATTTATCAATCAGTTGTGTAATATGGTGCCCTGTCTTGCAGAAGCACCTGGTATATTACATGCCTTCCGGGTGATCCAGCAATGATGTACACACAGCCGTCACTCCGTGGCCCAGTGGACATCAAGTGTAAACTCACACCCAGCAGGACTCCTGATACCTACACGTGCACGTGGGCTCACAGGTCTGAGCACATGCATGTACTCACACGTGTGCACACAGCCTCGTGGAGCTCAGAGCTCTGAGAAGGAATGCGGTGCAGACATTCTGACATTCCATCAGCAGCCACGGCCAGGACCTCTGTGGGACACCTTGACCCCCCTCAGCCACTGCCAGCTCCAGCCTTAGCAGGAAGCAGCATGTTCACAAGCACTGAGCCTTGCAGACCTTGAAGTAGGACAGTTTAGTTCACAGGTGCTCAGAGGCAGGGGCCTGGGGACAGGGCTGTCTAGGGAAGGAGCAATCAACCTCATATTAGTAGGTCTTGGAAATACAACAGTGACAAGACAGGACATAGATGACAGAAAGAGTGCCGTGGACATTGGAAGGATTGTTACTATAAGTCAGTTCCAGCTAACACTCAATCACCAGATCACGCCACCCCACCCAGACCCAGTCTAAGTCATTAATTCTGCTTATAACCTTAGACACTGATGAGGGCTGGCCACAGTGCTAGAGCACTTGCTTGGCAGAGTCCCAGATCTGACCCCACTTCAACCTGATCCAGTTAGCCTAGGTAGGCACCTCTCAAACCTTCCCATATATTCTGCCTTGAAACCAATCGTGGGAACCTCTGGTCTGTGAGACCCGGGGCCAGCAGACACCTATGACAGGAAACAAATGCAGGATCCAGAGCCTTCCTCCTCCACACTGACGTGGTTCCAAATGCCCATATGGTAAAAGCAAGCCAAGGAGTACCCCCCCCCATCATTACTGCCGAGGCGGGGATAGGGGGTGTTCATAGATCCAGCCACCCTGCCCTTGCCAATGGTGGCAGCTGCCACATGGCTGTACCAGCAACCAGCCCTCTCCAGATTCTATGTCCAAATCCCTAACGGCATCCTAATTTTCACATTCTCCCCCACCCTGTCCCTAGAAGCTAGCATTTGAACCCTAAAAGTATACATGACATTAAGTTGTCCTTTGACATTCAGAGCCAGCTTGCTGGAGCCTTTGGGGGGAGGGCAATGATGCACCTGCAGGGGGTGCTCTCAAGTGGAGGGGAAGCACTCAGCCTGGGCACTCAGTGGGCAAAGTCACCATCTCTCTGCAACACAGCAAGCTGGTCCCTATAACCCACGATGGCTGAGAAGATCGCGGGCTGGACTAAATTTGTCTTCATATGAATGACATTTCAAAATACATATTCTCAATGTTTTGTGAGTAAAGAGCCCAAGTGGCCTGGGGCTTGAACTTGGGTCCTCGTGCTTGCAAGGAAAGCACTTTACCAATTAGGTTATCTCCCCACCCCAGGATAAAGAACACCTTTAAGACAAATCTTTTGAAGCACAGTAAATTCACTTTAAAATGCAGAGATTGCCCATAACCCACTCCCATGGACTCATCCACTTTGGGGTTATTTTCTTTATGTTCCATTAGAGGATACTCAGAGCTACGAAAAAGTCATAGATCTAAGTGCACATCGCCTCCCGGAGCCCTTGCATGAAGGTATAGCCACTCGATAGGTGGAGCCCACAGACCTCCACAGTGACCTTGCCCTCCCACCACACAGACTGCTAGCCCCCCTGTCACCATGGGGAAATGTCACTTGTCCTGGAATCTCATATCTGCCTTGCTTCATCTTCCAACTCAGCAGATGTAACATCCCACACACCACTGCTTGGGGTGCGGCTTCTTCATTGCATTCTAGAATATTTTCAGAGCGCGTGTTGCTCTGAGCACACCTGTTCCACCGTAGATGGCCGTCTGTGTTTTCACAGATTGAAGGCATTGTGGGTGAGGTGCTGTGGAAACCTTGCCTGTAGATGGAGTTCACAATTTTTACAATAATAATTACAGTGCGTGCCACATATTTTGCACTGTACATTATATAATTGGTAAACACAGCAACTAGCATTAATATATTAGGGAACCGGCGAGGTGACTCAGTAAGAACATTTGCTCTGCCAACGTGAGGGCCTGAGTTCAAACACCCAACACCAGCATAAAAAGCCAGGCATGGCTGTGTCTACCTGTGATACCAGTATTGGGACATGAAGACAGGTGCCTCAGGGCTCATGCTACCAAAATGGTGGGCTTCCAGCCAGCAAGAGACCCGGTTTTGAGACAATAAGGCACAGAGCGATAGGAGATGGCACCCTGCTCTGGCTTCTGTGTGTGCATACATGGGTGTACATGTACACATATGCATATCATGTACAGTATACTCTCGATAGATAGATAGATAGATAGATAGATAGATAGATAGATAGATGACAGATAGATAGATAGACAGATGGAATCTTAGCTTTGCGTTAGTCTTGCTTAATGTCATGCAGTAGACATTTAAAAATACATCATTACAGTCCTGTTCTACTCATAATGTTTGAGGCGCTATAAGACCATTGCTGGCTTTTCTTTCCCATTTTATAGATGGGAAAAAAAAATGAGGCTTAAAGGTAAGCAGTGAAGCTAGGACTCAATTGTTGTTTCTGCTCATGAAAGAGCGTTGGTGTAAGGAAGGAAATAGCCCAGGATAGAAACAGCACCCAAGGAAGCCTCTCAGGAAGAAGACAGTGAAAGTCTAAGATGCTCTTAGCTTGAACAAATGAAGACCCAGAGCCCGGGACTTAAAGAGCTGCTCTCCCGCCTTTGGCCACTAGGCGGCGACAGAGCATCGTCCAGAGTCGCAGGCGAGCTGTGCTGGATCAGCCAGCAGCAGCCTGGAGACAAACCAGGCCTGTGAGCAAGATTTCAGGGAAAGACAAGGGTGGAGCAGGCTCTGGCGAAGGATCAGAAACTTTTCAAAGACCAGCTCCCTTGTGCCTCTGAGTCTTGAGTATTCTAAATCACCTGAGCCCCCCGAGTGTCCCTGACCTCATTCGTAGGCCGGGAAAGACGGATAAGAAGAGGAAAGACGGATCAGACAACATGAGAAAAGACGGGCGCTCCCCGCTGCTTCCGCTGCTCCTCTCCATAAAGATGCATCCAGAAGAAGCCAGACCCGGGTCTTCTGCCTGCACCTTCCTTCCTGCCCAGCCCCTCTGACCAGGGACATTTTCCAGAGTCACTTAGAGTCCCCGGTGAGACACAGGAATGAAATGTGCAGCTTGCCTTTCTTAGACGCGTTTATGCTTAGGGTCTCAGGAAGACATTAAAAGAGCTTTGAGACAAAAGCCTCGGGGATGTCAAGAGCACTTGAGGGACTTGGACAGACGGCACACCTGTGATCCCAGACATGGAGATCAAGGTCAAGATCAACCTTGGCTGCCTAGAGAGCTCCAGTCTAGGCATGAGACCCTCACACATGTTTTTCTCTGCGCTCTGCCCTCCACACCTTGAAAATCCTCATCCTCACATGAGCAGCTGGCTTAAGACCCGATGGCGTGGCTGCTTTCTCTAGCGCTGTCTGAGCACCAGACTGGTAATTCCTGAAAACTGGTCACCTTACCATCCCCAGCAGCACCCTGCATCTGTCCCAAGCTTGGTCCAGCTCTCCAGCTCTGGGGATCTAGAGCTTTTACGGTCATCTTTTGCTATGTAGTGAGTTCTTGGGCAGTGTGGGCTACGTGTGATCCCGTCTCCAAAACAAAACAAAGAAAAAGGAGCGATTACATCTCATTCTAAATAGAAAAATAAATTCCAGATGAGCCCAATGTGTATATGTGGGGAAAGAATTAGCAATTTACATCAGAGATAAAGAAATATTCCCTTGATATTGAAAGAACATGTACACACACACACACACACACACACAAACACACACACACACAAACACACACACACACACACACACACACACACACACACACACACACACACACACTTAAGGGTTCTAAGCCGACTATGGTGGTATATGCCTATGTCCCAGCCTTTGGTAAGCTGAGACAAGAAGGTCTGATAAGATCAGTACTACGTAACAACCTTGTCTGGAAGAGAAAGAGAAAGAAAGTAGGTTCGTATGTGGTTCAAATCCCAGCCTTACCAGTTATGCTTTGTGTATCCTTAACCAAGTTACTTGACCACTCTGGGCCTTTAATTCCTTGTCTGTTCTTCGTCTTTTGTTTTTTAAATCATCCTGGCCTCCCTGGGCTGATATAAAGATGAATCCATGAAGACTTCCAGCATCACCATCATCAGCATGTCGGTTTTCCTGCCTGCCCTGCACTGGGCCACCTTGGCAGGTAGTAGCAAGTCTCCAAAAGGATTCTATTCCTTCTTTGGCCTCAGACCTGGTATGACTTAAGTCCAGGTCAACACTAGTAGGTGTGTCTCCATGCACACAAGGAGAAGGCAGGAGAAATGGAGTCTGTAGGATGGCCTGGGTGCAAATTCATATTCACAGACCTCATTAGCAAGTGGAACCAGAGATTTCTAAATAGCTTTGTGGAGAGGCAAGGGACCACCAAAGGGTCAGCACTTAAAGGCAAGGGGGAAGGGCAGTGTCTGGTTACTTGTGGAGAACATCAGCAATGGTAAAGAGAGCCACCTGGCCCCAGGCTTGGTGTCCTGGGCAGAGAAGGGGCCCTATGCAAGTCTTAGAGGGGTGGTAACAGGGAGCAGAAAGGAGGGAGGGGACTGAAAGGCCATTTTCACAGGTCACAGAATACCCTGCTCTGCCTGCTTGCAAAACCACCCTGCCGGGG
>JAPYYD010005099.1:0-12466 GCA_028551405.1 Uromys caudimaculatus | reverse complement strand
TGGGGAGGGGGTGGGCTCAGCCAACAGTCACAGTGACTCAGATGTTCTTTTACGACAACAGGGTGTCCTTGATCTTTGTGGTTTCATATTCAGCTCTCGGAATAGTCATAATATTTTCCAGTTCCTTGAACTGTATAGTCTAAACTGTGTGGTCTATTTTCCAGTTCTTCTTGGCTTCACTTTCTCATGACCTATAGAGGTCTCAGCATCTGGGGGGTGGTGGCTCCCAACACTCCCCTAAACACTGAAACTCTCAGTGAACCCTGACACCAGCCTGACAATTATCCCACTATGGAATGGCACGATCCATTTAGTGGAAAAGATAATGCTCTGTCCAGAATCATTGGCTCAGATTTATCAGAGCCAAGACTTGTGTACCAGATTCCAGTTCAATACTTTCCTCATGCTTCCACACTGTCTGTACTTCTCAAAATATTTGTGAAAAATTCAAGGAAAGAATATTTAAGTGTCTTCCCTTACCAGACTTTGTGAGGTATGATATGAACACCCTTAGGGGCTTTAGGAGGTGCTCCTATGAGGAGTTACCAGTCATGGGCTCAGGAAGCTCTAGCTTGGAAAGTTTGGTGGTTGCATTTCCACTGTGCACATTCCAGCCATCTGGAGAGACAGAGCTGTTGCCAGATGTGGCCTTGTGCATAAAGGTCCAGAGAAGCTTCAGATAAGAATGAGGCAACTTTGCATGATGGAACTGGTACTTTTAGAAGGAACATAGTACTAACAACCCAGCTTTAAAATGTGCATACTTTGAAATGAGGCAGCCAGGTCAACTCTGGTGGGAAACTCTAGGATCATTGGTCCCTACTAGTTTCAGGAGGGTCAGAGTATTTCCAGACATTTTAAAGAGCTACTGTGCTTACTGGTTCAGTGAACACTGACAAGGCAGCCCTAGAGCCTGTAGCCCATAGTGTAACCTTATTTGTAGACTGCTGCAGTGCCCAGTAGCCTGAAAAGGTCCAGAAAACTGGTGACTGTGCCCTGTTCAGTCTTTCTCAGAGTTTGCCTAAATCACTTTCTCCTTTTTCCACGATGAGAAAACAGGATCCACGGACAGGGAGACAGTCAGTTGGGGAAGTAGCTTCCACTTGCAGCTAGTACATTTAAAGAGGAGTTTCTTGATGCTTGTCAGGGAGCCAGTCAGTTGGGGAAGTAGCTTCCACTTGCAGCTAGTACATTTAAAGATGAGTTTCTTGATGCTTGTTGGTGCCAGGGCCCTTCAGCATTTCTGAGGTGAACTTCAGATCTCTTCAGATATGTAGCTGAGATGAGTAACCGAGCCACAAGAGTATTAAGAGGAAGGCCAGAATTCAGTGACCTCTGACCATGTACCTGGCAACTCCAATTACACGCTTTAATCCTCCAACCTTCCAGAGGACAGACTCTGTGGGCTGCATCCTGGAGGTGAGGGGCTGTAACCCAGGGAGATGAGGATCTGGTTCAGGATGCTCTGTCAGCATGGCACTGTGAGTACAGCATGCCATCCACCTGTCTCCCAGGGCTGTGTGTGGTACCAGTGTTGAGAGCTGTTTCTAGGAGAGGATCCTGCCTGTACTAAGCTGGCGTTTATAGGAGAAATGAGTTTGGGGAATTGATTGGCAGAAAGCTCCTACAAGCTCTTGTAATAGGCAGATGTGATGAGCCTGGTCCCTGGGGTTTGTGTCTTGGGTCCCAGATGGAACAGGAAGCCCCTGCTTGTGCGTGGGTGGGTTGCTCCACTCACTGCCCTTGGCATCTGACCAGGAGGCTTCACACACCTCCCATCAGGTGTGCTACAACCCAGGGATTTCTGAGCCTGTGCCTACACAGCATTCTGCTTCCTTCATTCTTGTAGGTCTGCACTTGTCTCTCGCCTCCCACTGTAAATGCTTGGTGACCTTTTGAACTTTTTCCATAGAGCAGTCACATGTCCCACGCTTTCGTTGCCCCATCTAGGGGAAGCCCTTTGGGCTTATGCCTGGAAAAGCCCCAAATACACAGTGCTCACCCAGGACCCACTCCAAGCATCTTTTGTGTCCTATGACTTGAGCAGGAAGTTCCATAAATGTTTAAATCTGTTAGTTCTTGTCCTGCATTTTGCTGGGCTGAGGGTCTGGAAGAAAGTGAGTGTGGGTATCTTAATGGGAAACCAATGTGAATCACAGGCTTTTTACTTCTCCTTTGTCTTTGCTATAGGTGGGGGGCCAGCTGGAGGTGAAGACAGGGAAAACAACGTGGAGCCCAGTGTGCCTGTTCCCACCATTGGGCCTGTCCTCGTGGGTCTGGAAATGTACACAGCAGTCTCCTACTCCACAACCAGGCAGGTATGAGTGTCTATCCTGTCCACACTGCTGTGGTAGATTGAGAAGCATGCTGGGTACGTATCCTTCCTTGAGTGCTCCTGGGAGATGGTGTATGTCTTAGGCCTCTTGCCCTCAGCAATTCAAAGCACAATCCAGGTTAAAATTACTTTGAGCTGCACTCTGTGACTGTAATTCCAGCTACTCAGGAAGGCTGAGGCTGGGGGATTGCTCAAGCCCAAGAGTTCAAGGTTAATTTTGACAAAAAATACCATTGTCTAAAGAAAATGCAGGTTACAGAGTACATTTGGGTTTGCTGGACCAGTGTGTGGTAGGGAATATAAAGGCTTCCTGCATTAATATCAGACCTGGGTCTGCTACATCAAGCTTGAGATCCCTTCAACTGTCAGGCAGGCTTTGAAATTATGCTTCTCTTCTTTGATATGGTCTCAGTTACCCCAAACTCTGAGTTGGTCCTGAGACCCACCTTGGGGCCATGGAGCAAAAGGTAGGCATCAGGACAGAAGGGCCCTACTAAGGATCAGGGTGTAGTGGTCAGGACCTCAGCAGTCAGGCACCTAAGGCAAGAAATAAAAACTAGTCTGAGGCTAGCATGTGACTACATCGTGTTTTCCAGTTCCAAGTCAGCCTGCACTGCAGTGGGAGACCATGTAACCAATATACATGGATGCATGCATACATAAATACATACATATATATATATATATATATATATATATATATATATATATATATATATATATATACATACGTACATATGTCCATAACATCTCTGCCAAAATTGAACCAGCAGGTGTGTCTTGTCAAGCCAGCCATTTATTGTAGCTTGTGGTGTTCACAACTGGATGAGAATGATGTTTGGTTTTCTCTTCCGAAAGCATGCTTTGCCACTTCCAGTTGTTTGCCAGCTTGATATCTCCAAGTTCTGTGACTCAAGTCTGGGGTGTCTTCAGCAATAGGGTTTAATGTCAAGTTAAGGAGAGGAACCAAGGACATTGGAAATATCCTAAATATATTGGATGATTTGGGGTCTTTGTGACTCTATTGCTAGCCAAGATTTAAACTATACCACAGTTGCCTCTTTCAATTTCTGGAGATAAATCTTCAGGGGAATAAGATCTCTATCCTAAAAAGCTCTTTGTAAAAAATACAAAACTGAAAAGAAAAAAAAATAACAATAAAACAAAACGTTTGAACTATGAAGCTACTGTTTTGGACAAGAGATGATGGAATTTATGAATAGCCACACAGATTAGAAAAGCAGGTGGGTTGAGGTTTTTCTATGAATCTGATGATTAGGAGAAATACCTTATTACAGAGGAGACATTTCCATACCCGTGGAGGCAAGTCTGCACCCAGTAAAATGAACAGCAAATATTGGAGAGCAGTTAGGACAAAATAGAGCCAGAGGAAAAGACTATCCAAGAGATTTTTCTTCAGGCAGAGAATCAGGACAAATTTAGCCTGACTTTTCTCATTTAAAGCTGTGCTCCTGATGTCTCAGCCCTTAACCCTGTAGGCCATTGGCTTGGGATTTCAGTCTTCAAACCCTTGTCTTCATTACTGTCATCATATTTATGTATGTGGAGATCTGAGAACTACTTTCAGGAATTGTTTGTTTCTTTCCACTTTGTGGTTCCTGCCTGGGATTTGACTAAAAGTGCCCTTACCCACTGTTCCAACTATTCAGCCCCTTTGCATCTTTTAAAAATTGAATCTTTGGGAAGATAGTCATGTTGCTTCTCACTGTGTGCCAAGCAGCAACCCCAACCATTGGTCTGTCCTGCAAGAGCAGCCTGATTCCCCACTGAAGGAGTGATCCTGACTTACTTTCTGTAGTAGCAGGGAGACTATTGAGACTTCTCTCACCCCTGGGAAGCTCCTCTAGCGAAGGAAGTTGATATAGAGAGGGAACAAGCGTAGCCTGGGCTCTATGCTCTTGTTTGGTCTGGTCTGCTTGCTGTTGGGTTATGTATGGTTATGGTGATGGTGATGGAAATAATAGTGAAGGTAATAATGATGGTGGTGGTGGTGGTGCTGGTGCTGGTGGTGGTGGTGGTGATGGTAAAGGTGGTAGAGGGAGTTGTGATGATGATGGTGATGGTGATTGTGACGATTTTTCATCCCTGGCCTGTAATGCTGTGAAATGCTCAATGCACAAAGCTTATCTGGGGAGTAATTTGAAATAAGACTGATATCAGGCTTTAAAGGCTCCCTAGGGGATAAGCAAGAATTCCCCAGTGGCCTCATCTTTCCCTACAGAAATACTTGTGAATGGATGTGGACCACAACAGGCCATTCTGTTACCAAAGTTAAACACACACCTAGGAAATGTAATTTATTCTGTTGCGTCACCCAAACACAATGAAAGACACCTACAACATACTGTCTGACTCATGTCCTTGATGTTACAGTATGCTTTAACACTGGATTTACTCTCTCCACAGAGCATTGATCTCCCCAATTTCAACAGCAGCTGGAGTGATGGGCTGGCCCTCTGTGCTCTGCTACACACCTACCTGCCTTCCCACATCCCATCCCAGGAGTTGAACAGTCAGGAGAAAGTAAGTCATGGCCTGTGCCACTCCACTTCTCTAGGAGAGCCAACAGAACTTCTGTGGCAGTGCATTACTAGGTGGATAGGGGAGGCTTAATAGAGCTGGGGTGGACATCAGGAAGGGCACGGGGCAGGATGACTGCAGTGTAGGATCCTGTTCCCAGCAAAGGTCTCAGCAGCCTTTCTAGATGCATGTGCCTTGTTATCAAGAAACTCAATGAGTTCCAGTCTACTGTAGTCACTGAGAGGATCTTATCACCTGCTTTCTAGAGAAAACACTGGTTCATTGGTTACCTCCATTTTACAAAGTCTTTTCAAGTGTGGGTGTGGAGGAAGGAGGGCTAGCAGAATTCCTTCTTGTCTCTTAAAGGAACTCCATTTTTTCCTATTAAAGTGATGGGATTAGGCTTACCAATGTAAATAGTAATATCACATAACTATGTAGACCAGGCTGGCCTCTAACTCACAGAGATATGCCTACCTCTTCCTCCTGCATCTTGGGTCAAAGTTGTGGGTCACTATGCCTTGCCTAGTCTCATTATGTAAACACCTTCCTAGAGGACTGACAAGGTGGCTAGTGGGTAAAGGCATTGTTCCCAAACTTGACTACCTCCGTTTAATAACCCGGACCCACATAGTGGAAGGAGAGAAGCAACTCCCACAGATTGTCTTCTGATCTCCACACATGAGCACATACTATAAATAAATAAATAAATGAACAAACCAAAAACATAATAAAATTTTAAAGAAAGAAAGTAATAATATTTGGTTAAATATTTGAATACCAGACATAGCCAAGTTGGCACACACACACAACCAAAAATAATCATCACAGAATATCTTACTAGACTGCAATGTAGCTAATGGCAAAGCAGTGGTCCTGCATGAAGCAGACCCTGGGTTAAATTTCTAGCATGGAAAATGTAATTGTTTTCAAAGCCTTTCCATGTGAGGTGCTTTGTAACCTAAAACAGGTTGAGTAAGGCCATGCTATGTTTAGGAGGAAAGATACAAAGCTCATCATGCTACGTCTGAGATGTCTAAAATACTCAAGTGATACATTAGGAGGCACGCAGCAAATTTGGAGTTCAGAATGGAAATCCGAGCTATAAGACTGGATATGGGGGCAATCAGTGAGGGTTTATGCTATGTGTGGGACTTCCTGTGATGAAGCAACATTCTGTGTTTGTGCTGTCCAATGATGTTGGAAGGGTACATATGGTGTATGAAGCTGTAAAACTAAAGATCAGCCAGTCCTCTTGATGTTAAGGGAACTATCCTAAGCAACTTTCATAACTATAGCAAGTAAACTGAGACTCTGTACGTTATAAAGAAAAGAAGTTTATTTAGAGTTTTGAAGGCTGAAAATGTAAAATTGAGGCAGTCACATCTGTTTGGCCTCGTGAGGGCCTCATCATAGGGAACATTACAGCAGTGAGACTATGTGCAGAAGAGAGATGCAGCCAAGAAGCCAGAGAGCAACAGAGGCCAAGTATGCTGTTCTTATAATAATTTGCTCTCACAGGAAGTAATCAGTGTCTCACAAGAACTACATTGATCTCTTCAGAGAGTAAGATTCCCAATTGCCTGCTTCATCCCTATTCTAAAGGTTCTATTAATTCATATGCTGCTGGTTAAGCTTTCAGCACAGGATCCTTCTGGGACACACTCAAGCCCTGCCCACAGCACAATAGAACACAGAGGGGAGAATGGTCCAGCAGAGGGAACTAGAAGGGGCCATCTCCATTACAGAGGCCAAGGCACAGGAGGACATCTGACTGTGGCCTAGGTGACTTTTCCTCCCCAACTCTACTGATTCTCCACTCCCCTCTGTTGATGTTACAAAAATAATTATGTAAATAGTAAGCATAACAAACTTTAAAATAGTCAACAGTCCTTCCAAAAATCATAGCAAGTTAAGCTGAAGCACCTACACACCCACCTAAACCAGAGTCTTCCTGAAAGTGCCATGTTTATCTGCAGTCAACAGGCCTGGCTTCTTTGAACCAATTCAGATCTGTTGGAAAATCGTGGTCCTGTGAGTGTTTGCTCTCACACTTAGTATCATTAACATTGCTTCCTGGTGACCAATACCCCTTGTCTCACCCTGAATCCCTGAATTTCCTGCACCAGTGACCTTTCCAGATACTTAGGGGCCTCTTTCAGATGTGGAGAAGTGCATTAGGGCAGGCTGGCATCAGTATTCAGTTGCTGTCATCATTATAGAACAGGGGACCCTGGTTCGCACACATCTGGCTGAGGTTCCTTTTCTGGAACTTTGCTGATGTCATCAAAGAGTGCCAATGGTAAAGAACCACAATAAGGTAAGAAGGAGTCAGCATCACATACCAGGAGTGTCAAGCTCATACCTGTTCAGATTCACAGCTCCCTGTCAACTCCAGTTGAGCTTGATTTCCAGGACCTAGACTTCTATCAGTCAGCCCTGGCCCACTACTACCTGAAGAAATATCTGCCTCCACCCTGGCTATACCCTTAGGGGAGAAGCAGTAGCTAAAGCTCAGGGTATTATGAACAGGGGTAGGGTCCACTGAGAGAGGTCAGATCCATCCATTACAGATGAGGGTTGTTAAAAATCACTTGTCAACAGAAGGTCATCAATACAATATCAACTGAACATGCATGAAACTTTTGATGAGGGTAATTTCCCTGAGGCAATAGTACCACTGAAAGGACAGACAGGACATGTTTGATATTGGATTTCAAAGGGAAGATGACTGCCATAGACTCTCCTGGATGAGTGAATATCGTCCAGACTCTGCTCTGCAGTCTTATGTATTCAGTATTAGGGGTTTTTTGGTTGGTTGGTTGTACTTTGTGGAATACACAACCATCAAGAAGGGCATTAAGAGAAATATTCTGTTTGTAAGAATCCATTAAAATTGAAGTATAAAAATAGTAGATAAAGGCTCTGAGATCATTGGTAGAGCCCAGAGTGCCTTCATGAGTGAGGGCCTTGGACTTCATCCCCAACACCAATGAAAATTCATTTTTTCTGAATTAAAATAAGAACTGGGCTCAGTGGTGCATGCCTATAAACCCAGCACTTGGAAGGTGGGGCAGGAAGATCAGGAGTTCAGGATCATTGGTAGCTACACAGTAAGGTCATGGCCAGGCTGGGCTACATGAGACTGTGCCTTAAATAAACAAGGATACCTTGTATGGTATTAGAGGTTTATGCAATGGCAGTGTGTACATTACAGTTGGTGGAAGGTGTGGGTGAGGTATTTTGTTTTCACTACAAATAGAGTCTTCTGATGTCACCTTGTGTAACCTCTTGTACAAGGCCCAGAGTCAGGTCGTAGAGAGTGATTGTGTTAGTATCTGAAATTTAATATGAGTGTGGGTCAGATCCTTTCTCCTACTTTTTTACAGAAAGACACTGCACCTGTACAAACCTACCACAAGCTGGGGACCAAGTTCTGCATCAGATAGGAACAGGTTGTCCTGCAGTGGAAGGTCCCAGACTCACAGCACCCCACACACTGGGCAGGCACTGAGGAATAGCCTCTCTTCCATTGAAGCAAAGCTCATGACCTGAGGACATTGGCTCTCCTTCCCACACCCTCACTGGGCACACACACTCCTGTTCTCTGGCCTCAGCAAAGCATCCACAGTAGTGTGCAGTCAAAGGATATTAGGATAATGACCCCTGGCCACTGGTGTCCTGTTACCAGCAAAATAAGCAAAAATCACTTTTTTTAAATTTTATTTTTTATTATTATTATTATTTTTGATATTTTATTTACATTTCCAATGTTTCCCCTTTTCTGGGTCTCGTCTTTGGAAACCCCCTATCCCCTTCCCATCCCCGCCTCTATGAGGGAATTCTACCTCCCACCCACTTGCCCACCTATCCCCATATTCCCACCTTGACATTTGCCTTTACTGGGGCCTCTAACACCCTCAGTCCCAAGGGCCTCTCCTCTCTCCCTGATGGCCATCGAGGCCATCCTCTGCCACATATGTGATCCGAACAACGGGTCCATAGATGTGTATTCTTTGGCTGGTGGTCCAAACTACAGGACGACAGGGGTGGGGGTCAGGCCCATTGACGCTCTTGCTCACTCCATGGGTCTCAAGTCCAAGTGGCTCAAGGACCTCCACATAAAACCAGTTACACTGAATCTAATAGAGAAAGTGGGGGAAACTCTAGAACACCTTGGTACAGGGGAAAAGTTCCTGTGGATTATGCTCTAAGAACAAGAATAGACAAATGGGACCTCATGAAATTGCAAAGCTTCTGTAAGGCAAAGGACACTGTCAGTAGGACAAAATGGAAACCAACAGATTGGGAAAAGATCTTAACCAATCCTATGTCTGATAGAGGGCTAATATCCAATATATACAAAGAACTCAAGAAGTTAGACTCCAAAAAACCAAATAACCCCATCGAAAAATGGGGAACAGAGCTATACAGAGAATTCTCACCTGAGGAAATTCGCAGGGCTGAGAAGAACCTAAAGAAATGCTCAACATCCTTAGTCATCAGGGAAATGCAAATCAAAACTGGGTCTGCCCTGCCAAGCAGAGCATTGTCTCAGAAACAAGGGTGCGTTTTCCAGTTATTGCCCATCAGTCTCCCTAGCTGTCTAGGAAGAAGGCCGGGAACAGCTTCCCATGGAGGAGGAAAAAGCGGGCATAGACAAGTCTGCTTTTCCTCTGATGAAATTTATACAGCAGCAAGCTGACTTCAATATCAAGGCACCTTTTGGCCTAGGGCCTAATGTTTAAATAGGGCACACTGAAGACCATGGGAAAATGGAAAAATAGATTATGTATAAATGACTTGAACTCCTGGATTCCAGTGATCTTCTTCCCTTAGCTGAATAAAATGCTGTAGGCACAAGTGCAAGCCTAGCTTATATATAAACTTTAAATGTAACTGGTATAGTTCTTGCCTCTCATGCACAAGGCCTGGGTTCAATCCCTAGGACTAGGCAAGGAAAAAAACCTAAATATATCAAATTGCACAAGTGTGCATAGGACAAATTGTGAACATGCTTCTCAATTATAGTTAAAATATCTAGTTAAATTTCTAAGAATTAATGGTTTTCATATGAATTATTGAGGTGAGACAGCATGACAAGTCATTGAGATTATCTGTACAGAAAGATGTCAGAGAAGAGCCAGGAAGAGTCTGAAAATAAAGCTCCAAACCAAGGTTCAGTGACCCCAGGGCACAGTGCTGTTCAAGTTTTAAGGGGAAATTATTTTCAGCCTAGAATTGTCTGTCCAACTTCTATCTACCAGGATGGTAGAAAGGATTTTTCTGGATGAATGCATCTGGAACATGTTTCTCCTCCATAGCCTTCCTCAAGAGTGTACGCCAGTGAGGCGGGGCTCTAATCCAACCGATGGGAGGTTATGGGAGGTCCCTGGGGTACAAAGATTTCCTTGAATAATAAAAGTAACTAAGAGCTTCCGAGTTTGAAAAGTAGGAAGTGAGCAGTAGTCCAAGGACACCTAGTCCAAAGGTAAGGCAGACCCTCCATGTGAAGACATGAAAGCAACAGGCTGCAATGAGGGTGTTAGGAACTTCACAAAAGCACCAAAACGAATAAGAAACCAGATGATGAGGGACAGTTCTCCAATAAGAGAATTCTGGAGCCAGCAGAAATTATAGGGGAAAAAAATCAAACCATAGAAGAAGGAATGATACCAAATCTCAATACGATGCCCTCTTACCACCATAGGCCAGCCATGGCATGAGTGCACATACACACATAAATTAAAATTTCAGAATAAAAAGTGGTGTAAGATTACAGTCAGCCAGAGATCACTATAGGAGATAAAGACAGACTAAAAAGTGCTTCTCTCCAGGACTAGGATTGGTAGAAGGCACAGTTTTATATTTGGTTGTATTTAACTACATTTATGCATGATTTTCATAAATTTATTAAGACCAGGTCTCACTACTAGGTAAACCTGGCTGGCCTCTACCTTTTATCTCATCCAGAAGTGCATCAGTGCCACACCCAGTTTGATTATCATTTGTGACATAGCCCTGTGTGGGGGAAAAACAGGATACCACAGAATGTGGTAAATGTCATAAATGGTGAAAAGCCACAAAGCAACAAAAAGTTTGTCTTTATTCATATGTCAGTCAATGTCATTTTCCCAGTGGCCATTGTCACCTGTTAGCCTTTCCTTCCTGAGGCAGAGCATGTCTCCATGGTTGACATGGCTGGGTCTGCATGGTTACCATGACACTGCTTATTTTGTGCAGGGAATGCTCTCTAGTGTGTCACCTGCTGTCTTTCTCTCAGCCATTCTTGTTGTCTTCCTTAACACAGAAAAGGAATCTCTTGTTAGCATTTGA
This sequence comes from Uromys caudimaculatus, assembly GCA_028551405.1. Classification (NCBI taxonomy): domain Eukaryota; kingdom Metazoa; phylum Chordata; class Mammalia; order Rodentia; family Muridae; genus Uromys; species Uromys caudimaculatus. Next base: position 1,254 of record JAPYYD010005099.1, on the reverse strand, counting down.
AAGAGCAGAAAGTGTAGGCATCAAAGCCAGTCTGGTAAGTATCCTATTGTGTATACTTTTGATATCTTTTCTACTTCATGGGAAAGAACTTCTTGCTGCCCACTAAACAGATGAATGATACTCAGATCTATTTGTAGATCTGTTACTCAGGATTCCTTTAATAAAGGTATCCAGACGATCTGAATACAAGTTAGGCTCAGGCTTTTTGTGTGTATCTTTGTTTACTACTACTACTACTACTACTACTACTACTACTACTACTACTACTAACTTTGTTTGTGGGTGCTTTGCCTGCATGTGTACCTGTGTACCCTATGTGTGCTTGGTGACCTTGTAGGCAAAAAAAGGATATTGGATCACCTAAAACTAAGAATTCCAGCAGTGTAGCCGCAGTGTAGGTGCTGGGTATCAACCCTGGATCCTCTGGAATAACAGCCAGTGCTCTTAGCTGCTGAGCCACCTCTCCAACTCTACACTCAAGAGTATTTAAAGTTAAGATTTCATTATGAATAAACTTCAGTTCTGGCAAAACAGTGAGCCATCGATTATCATTAAATTCCTCATGTTCAAATCACCAAGAAATCTTAGTGAAATATTGTTGGTTTTTAATATCCGCCTGGCATGGTGATGCACGCCTTTAGTCCCAGCACTTAAGTGGAAAAGGCAGGCAGATCTTTGTAAGTTCAAGGCCAGCCTGGTCTGCATAGAAAGTTCAGGACCGCCAAGGCTGTGTAGTAAGACCCTGTCTCAAAACCAACAAAATAAAATAAAGATTCAAACAATATATCAAGTGTAGGGCCAGTGGGACAGCCAGGAGGTCACAGCACTTGCCTCCAAGCCTGGTGAGCTGAGTTCAAGCTCTAGGACTCGCATGGTGGAAGGAGAGAACCAAGTACCAAAAGTTGTTTTCCAACTTTCTTATGTGCCTTGGTTGTACAGAAAGAAAGGTCCAGTATAGCTGAGTTCTCAAGAAACAATAAGAAATTTCTAGATACTAGAAATTGACAACAAAGTGAATCCAAGGCTGTGAGGTATGAGCCAAGACATTGTAAGAGCCACACCTGCTCCTATAGTGATGCTGAAGTTGTCTCCAACATTGAGGGGTGTGAGGGTAAAAAAGCCAGATGGGCTTTGGAATGCAGACTTCTATCCGGAGCACTTAGCTAATATTCTGTGATGCTCCTATTGTTTAATGACTGCTGAAATATGTACAAGCCAAAACTCCAAAGCAGACAAGAAAAAGATGGACTTGAG
>JAPYYD010005097.1:0-12471 GCA_028551405.1 Uromys caudimaculatus | reverse complement strand
GGTATCTCTCCTCTTCATAGCGAGCTGCCTGATTTTCTAGGTCTTCCTCTTCGGGAGGACTAAGTTCGTCCTCAGAGCTAGTAAGACCCAGAGCCTCTAACTCCCTCACCGGATAGAGATGTCTCTCTTCCTCTTTTTCTCTTTTTCTCTCCCAGGTCCTTCTGGCCTCTCTTTCTCTCTCCCAGGCCCTCTTGGCCTCTCTTTCTCTCTCCCAGGCCCTCTTGGCCTCTCTTTCTCTCTCCCAGGGCGTTCTTTCCCTTTTCTCTCGTTTCTTTGGACTCGAGGTCCTCAGAAAGGTCTTGTTTCTTAGGCATGCCTTTTTTTTCTTTTTTGAGATCCCATCTTTCTGTCTCGCTCTGTTCCTGACATGCTGTCCTGCAAATCTTCCATTGCCCCCGGTCCCGCTATTACTGTCGGGCAGCAGTTTTCTTCCTCCAAACATGATTTTACCAGCTTCCACAAAGACATGGTCCCCGTAAAGAGGGCGAGTGCGGCCGATACTATAAGGATAGCTTCTATCGCGTCAGCCGATTGTGGAAGGAGGCAAGGGAAAAGCTCGCGGACAGACATACCTCTCAGAGCTTGCCTTTAGTCCTGCAGTTCTGAATCCACTCCGCAGAAGCGGAGGGTCTCCTCGGCGCCGGTGATGAAGTCGCTACGTTCCCGGGTTTCGGCACCTGTTGTCCCGCGCGCTATTTGGTCTCGCCAGCAAGAACCCACGCGGACACACGGATCCTTCTGCAGCAAAGCGTTTATTGCATCATGAAGAGGAAGACCCCGGGGCCCCAGAATGGCGCTGCTTATATAGCCCTGAGGCAGCGTGTCCTCCACTGATTGGTGCGCCCCGGGAGTGGGCGGTGATTAGTCATGTACACCCTTAATGCGCAAGCGCTTCGGGGTTTCCCCACGCTATCCATAAGTTTCCTTAGAGTGACAGCGGAAGTCAGCGCCATCTTGTAATGGCGAATACTCTAACCGCTCCCTACACCAACCAGTCCAAGGTGCCCTGGAAAACCACCACAAAACCACAAGACACTATGGAGTATCATAATCATTAAGACATACAACGATATTGGCCACCACAGGAATTGCTCCTGCTTTATTCTGTTAAGACTTATGGAATTAAAGTGTACAATTGTTAAAATATTCTGTGTTAGAACACTACAAGAAAAAGGCAGAGGACCCTACCAAAGGAGAATCTTGGAAATATTTAATTTATCTGGTGCATTAAACTGCAGACAGAGGCAAATGAAATCTTTGGGATGAGAGTATATAAAGACATTCTTAATATCTAAGACTCTACAGGCCTAGAAATCTACAAGGTAAAACTGAGCAGATCTGAAGACTTGGGAAGTAGCTTCATCGAAAGAGAAAGAGAAAGTGGCCAAAAGCCTAAGGCTAGCTGAATGTGGTGGCATAAATCCTTAATCCTAGTACTGTAACAGCACAGATCTCTATGAGTTGGAAGCTAGCCTGCTCTACATAGCAAGTTCCAGGCTAGCCAGAGTTACATGGTGAGACTCTAAAACAACAGCAGCAGCAGCAGCAGCAGCAACAACAACAACAAAACAACAGAGTTTATGGCTGAGGTGAAAATGAGACTTAGAAAGAAATCTACTCCTGTTGTTTTATTAAATAGGCGTGTTATTAGACTGCCTTCTCAATGTCTATTCTTATACCTATAGACTAGTGCTGCTCTCAGCCTTGGTCAGAGAAGCCTCTTGTTGTATAGAGTAACTGTTAAAGTAAAGACCAAAGTGCTAAGAATGCATGACCTTGAGTGCCAATCCCTAAGTGGGATCTCCATATTAACCACCAGAAGACCTAGGGAAATTCCAGAAGAAAGGCTTCTTCTGTAAGCGAAAGAAGATGGGGAAGGGAGCTACAAAATCCTACCTTCTGGATGTGATGCAGCCTTCCAAACACGAACACAGAAGCTGCTATCATCTGCGCAACACACACACACACACACACACACACACACACACACACACACACACACACACGCTAAACAGAGAGGCTTACATAGATATTTGTCTTAAAAAAATGAGTGTGTAAGAGATAACAATGGAGTGCACATGGCCACAATCCACTGAACATACATATGGAACTGTGAAAATTTTTAAAAATCAACAAAAGTAGAAAAAAGGGGAAAATATTGTAAAGAGAAGCAATGTACGCTGTGAGAAATTCGTGTTATAACTTATGTGCCATACATAGAAACAGATAAAATGGTCTAGGCAGTTTTCAATATCGTAATGTTTTACAAAATGGAAATGAAAAATCACCATAGTAATACATACATGTCTCTTTTGATAATTCTTAAAATATTGTAAAATAAGGCAAACACTGAATATCTTCAAAAACTTGGTCTATCTTGAGAGAATGTGGGAGAAGGTGTTTCTGGAAAATGTTCAATGTGTGTGTGTATGTGTTATGTGTGTGTGTGTGTGTGTGTGTGTGTGTGTGTGTGTGTGTGTGTTAAAAAAAAACTAAAAATTATATTATGTGTGGAAACTCAAAAAGATATAACTAAAGAGACTAATAAGAAAATAATATATCAAATGGCAGAAAAAGTCAATATGGAATGTACTTTTGAGAAACTAATAATTGGAAATAAACACTATATTTCTACCCATTTATCTACCATGACTTTAATGAAAACATACTTTGATTAAGTCACTCTAAAGTTCATTACGGACACTTGGATCTTATATATTTACTTGTGTTTTAGGCACAATGTCTGTCCCTTCTGTAATTACTCACATGGCCTCATCACAGTGCAATCAGAAGAAACATGGATTAGGACCTTGAGTTTTCATTCAGAAGACTTTGAAGTAAAAAGAAATGATCTTGAGTATGGAAACTTTTGAAGGAGAAAGCAAAGTCAAACTGCTTAACCCTGATCAGTTCATTGTCTTCTTTTATAGAGTTATTTTCCTTTGAAGGTAATATGCAGTTATATTATCCTCTACAGGTTTCAGGACATGTGTGGATCAAGTCCTACATCTCAGTAATTTAAAGAAGGTTGCATGATTTCAGCTTTGAAATCAACAGTAATATAACATCTTTTAAGGTATTAATGTGCTCTCTCAACTGACTTTCTTTGCCTCAATGTAAACCTCAAGCTGATTGAGTACAGTGTGGTAGACATGGGTATTCTTGGTTTTCAGTTGTAAAGATTTAGTCAGCTCTTTGACTGTTTGATATTTTACTAAATTGGAGAAAATCTTAGTCAAACACTTCTTACATTGTGATATTTGAAAACTGTGCTGATGAAAATGGCCCCCAAAAGCACATAGGGAGTGGCACTGTTAGGAGGTGTGGTCTTGTTGGAGGAAGTGTGTCACTGGGGGTGGGCTTTGAGGTTTCAGATGCTCAAGTCAGGCTTTGCTGCTGCCTGCTGATCTGTGTGTAAAATTCTCAGTTACCTGTCCAGCGCCATGTCTGCCTGTGTGCCTTTCTCTGTTCCCTGCCAATGACAATAATAGATAAACCTCTGACCTGGAAACAAGCCTCAGTGAAATGCTTTTCTTCATAACGGTTGCCCTGGTCATGGTATCTCTTACAGCAATAAAATACTAACTAAGAAAACATGGTGTTAGGAGTCTTAGAATCTTATTTAAATTCTGAGAACACTTAACATTTTTCTCTACAACATGTCTACTATGGTTCAAGTCATGAGCTCTCAGTAGATATGTGCCTTCTGTGGGCTATAGCTTCAGTGTCCTCTCCATTTGGCCCAGTGATCAGTGTGTACACTATTTTTTGATTTACTTTTCACAGTTTCTGAGTTGTGCAGGTATGCAGTGAAGGTAAACCTAGAAGCTCATGTATGGAGACATTCTCTACCATCTTTTGGTTACTCTGGAACTTTCTTTTGGTTCCATGGACAGGTAGTTATGGCATTGCTTATTTTAAGAATATGTCTAAGTCTGTGCTGACTTTCCTACTGTGTAGGGAGCATGAAGGTCTGTGTACTTACAGATAAGCACTAAAGAAATCAGGAATGTGAAATACACCAGGTTGTCCCTTCAAAGGAAGAGATGTATAAACTGTTTTCTACTCAGAAGGCTGGGAGTGGAGGTGGTCAATAGCCTAGGTGATTTCTATACTATCTGTAGGGCCAGGTCAGACCTGACTCCTCCAAGTTCCACCAGGCAGGACCAAGGTGGTTAATAGCCTAGCTGACCTCTTTGCTATCTGTGACCAGGGACTTCTTCTGCTTCCCACAGACAGGATTAGAGATAACTAATAGCCAAGGTCACCTCTGTACTGTCTGTATGACCAAGATCACACCAGATCTCTGCTAGGCCCTTAAGATAACACATGTAGCCTATCTACAGAACCCATCTTTGAGGAAGAAGTGACATGTACTTTCAGAAGAGTTTCAATGTAATTATGCTTCATTGTGTTCATAGGATTGTGGTATATTAGGAAACTGTCTCCCATCCCCCAAAATTGTGCTATATTTAAATATGCCTTAAGAAAAAACAGTCTGGTGTCAGACTCACAAAGTGTGAACCAACTCTGACTATTGAGACTTGTTGGACTGGACTTCCATCTTGCCTCACACAGATTGCTACTCCAACAGTCATGAGGAAAACCTGAGTTTTGATGCACATATACAAGCTTAGGGAAAGGTGCTGAAGTTTGTGGGCCTTAGGTGTACATTGAAGAGTAGAAAGCATTGGCTCTAGATTTAAGCCTGAGAGGAATTGATTGGGAAGGCTTGATGAGTTAACATGCCTCCTTGGTTTATGCTTTGCCACCCAATGTCTTTTATATTAAGTATCAAATATCCTGTAGTACTTCCCAGTGTATGTGCTACATATTTCTCCCTGTGCCAAGGACAAATACACAGCAAAGACAGGGAAAAACAGCTAACAGCCTTTTGATAAACTCAGTGTACAGGTAAGCCTACACTATTGGGAAAGTTCAATCACAAATTAATACCCATATGATTTTTATTTTCTATTCTTAATGTTTAAAGTCAACTGAAAGACTATTCACAACACTAACATTCTCCAGAGCTTTATTTTGACATCACAGGGAACCAGCCCACTGTGCTCCTGCCATCTTTTAAGTGACCCTGTGAGGCAGCTGGCATGTGCTTTACCATCTCCATTCACATGAGAAGAAACTAGGTCACAGAGAATGGTTCAAGGTATGTAACAGCGGTGTGGGAGAAACAAGAATCAGACAAATGAAGGATGGCTCCTTTTCTTCATGTGCTCCTTTCTGCTCATCCTGCCATCAGCTTTCCATTGCTCCAACTTGAGAGCAAATCTACACTCATGGAAGTCACTGGCCCATTTCCAGACTTTGCAGTGTACACCATAAGTACTGTCAGGGCTGCCTCTCTGGCTGGCTCACTCTGCTTCAGTAGCTTCTGCTGCTTTTCCTTGCTAGAGAACATTTCCCCTCCAAATTTTTATGCAATGTTTCTTGTGGACTGATCCTAAGACCTCTTTTTGACTCACACATGCTAATTCTTAGTTATTCTTATCCTTTATCCTTATCAGAAAAGAAGGCATATTGACTTATTATGATGTTCGTTTCCATTCTCATATACTTTAGAAAATCCATTTCACTCTTGTCCAGATATGTTCTTGACAAAGGATTAATTGTTTAAGGTTTTTTGTTTGTTTGTTTTTTTGAGGAGAGGTGCTGGGATCGAACCTAGAACCTCCTGTGTGAGGAATGAGCTCCACCACTGAGCTATATTCCCTGCCTGGGTTTATTGTTTTAATCTCTCAAAAAATTATTTATTGAAAGCCTAATACTTGACAGGTATTCGTATGAGTTTTAGAATGAAATTGTCTAGAGATTAAAATAAAAAAAATTGCCATTGTAGAATTTACAGTTGATGGACAGCACCAATATTACATCAATAAGACTTTATATACAATATCACATCAGAGTGTCCTAAGCCCCATGGAGGGAATTGCTGCATTTGAATGTGGAGATGCTTGTGCTGTATTGTGCAGGGGGTGGGTGAGATCACAGAAGAAGGAAAGCCATTATTTATAAAGGGCCCTGATTGGCACTGTGTGAAGAATTGCTCTACCAGAAGGAGAGATAATTAGATAAATAAAACTTGTGTTTTTCTTACCTCTTTCCCCTATGAAATATATATTTGGGGTAAGTCATTTACCTTTTCTTGCCTAAAACTTAGGCGATTTATGAAGAATCCTTCAGATTTATCATTTTATAGATGATCTTATAAGTGATAGGCAAAGGCAGAGGAATAAATAAAATATAGAAATATCACAGGTCATATATTATCATGAGTTGTACTTTTTTTTTTAACTCCCAGATTCTTTTATTTTCAACCACTTGTCATAAATATTTTAAACTTCCAATTGCCAAGGAGTGTGCTGGTTGAAAGGACGCAGAGGTGAATAATGCCCAGGCCATGCCTCTCTGGGTTCACAGACTGGTGATCTTATTGCCTTTCCAGTTATTTATTCTTCCCACACTCACTTGCCATGAGTATGTACAAGGAATAGCAAATGTTAGTATTGGAATGGTTTGTCATTGCCATATTCGTCATCCTTGACTATCATGTATGAAGTGTCACCTAATTTTCCAGCAGGAACATTGCCACCTGTGCCCTGACTACTTCTGAGAGGCACAAGGGGTTGGAGGAATTGGAGCTTATTTATTTAGGTTGGAAAGAAGCAAAGAACGTAAGGGAGAGGCCCTCTATACTCTTTCTCAATGTTCTCTAGCAATTCAGTGTGCATGTGACTCTAGTATATAAACATGGCATATGTGGATCCTCCAAGTCACCACATGGTCTGTAAGAAGACCCTTTAAAGGCTTTAATCAAGAAGCAAGGTTATATGACATGCTATCCAATTGCAAGTGAGGAATTTTGGGGATACATCTCATGGGAATAATTAGGGGTACACAGTTCATGTTTTATGGCACATCTTTAATTTATAAGTAGATAAGCAAATCTTGTTACATTTATCCAATGAGAGATTAGAAAGAGTAGATTTGAAGAACACCCAGCATGAGGGGTGGTTCTCAAAAGTCACATGCGGAATGAAAGAAAACCGAACCCAAAGACTACAAAACTCCAACCACATGGCTGACAAAATAAAAAAACTTTGAGGACAGAAAAATCAGAAAGTTTATTTCAATGTGCAGTTTGTGGTCTTATAATCTAGGCAAGTACTTATGCTCAGTAGTGTTTGATTTTCAATTTCTGACCACAGAGAAGGCTGAACATGTCACTCCTGACCTAGGAGATGGAGTATCAAGAAAAACTCTAGTGAGCTATATATAAAGCAAAGTGAGGTATGTCTTTGCCTGGCTAAAGCATCTGGTGGTTAGTGCATTTACCTCCCAGCCTCATAAATTAAGGGGAATAAGTACTACAAGATGAGGTCATAGTATAGTTGATTATAGGTGCTGGATGATGAGGCTATAGGTTAGTGGATTATAAGTACTAAATGGTGATGTCATCAAATAGTGGTACAGGTTTTAGCTTGTATTTATGTCCTGTAGCACAGAAGACAATCATCCCCGGAGCTCACAGCACAGCTTCACCTGTTCCTACTTACCATCTTTTGTAGCGTAAACATCTCAGGATAACAACAAAGATGTCAGGCATTTAAGAGCTTTTAGAATATTTCTTAACAAGATTTCCAATGATCTGTTTCCATCATTTCCAAAAATAGCTGCTAAGAACTCAACAGGGGTCTTCACCTCCCCTCTGTTGAGGGCTGTGCTTACATTTGCTGATTTAGTAATCTGTCTAGGTGTGCCTTGGGGTTTTCATTGTTGTGAAGAGACACCATGACCATGGAAATTCTAATAGAGGAAAATATTTACTTGGGGAAGGCTTACAGTTCAGAGGTTTAGTCCATTATCACCATGGGGAGGGGTCATGGCAGCATGCAGGCAGCCATGGCACTGGAGAGGTAGCTGAGAGGTTTATATCTGCAGGAAGCAGAAAGAGAGAGACTACAAGGCCACACCTTCAGTAGTGCACTCCCTATGAGCCTGTGGGGGCGATTTTCATTTAAACCACTACAAGGTAGAAATCTAAAAGCTTCGGATAACTAAATTGTTTTCTCTCAAGTAGCATGGGAACCTATCATTTACTCTGCAGTGTTTAAATTTCTCACCTATAGAAGTTTAATCATCAAGTCTTCTAAGTGCTGGCAACACCATCCCTTAGTTCCAGGGCAACTGTGGTCCTCCACAGCTGCTTGTCTCTCCTGTATCCTGCCGATCTCTGAAATCTCAATGTCTTATTCTCTGTGCTTCCCCCTTTTTAAAATATGAGCCTCCTAAAGCCTGCCCTTTCCAGGCTTCTAAGTATGCTCCAGTCTCACAGACTGTGTTTACAAAACACTCAATTTTAATAGAGCACTAGAATGTTGCCACCGGTTCTCTTTCACCCTCCTTTCTTATTTTAAGGCTCTTCACATTGTGCTAAATTCCTGCCTCAGCTTTAAAAGAACTTGTTTTTTTTTTTTTTCCTATTCCATTGTGATTTAATTTTCTTCCAGTCAGCATCTACCAGAAATAGATCAATATCAAAGTAATCATATTTTCTTGAGATTATTGTTTTATTGGGATGCAACTAGATAAATGCATAGCTGTGGAGCTAGTCGCCCACATTATGGTCCAGGGACACAAAAGAACAGACTCTTTGTCTTTAGAGATGTGGGTTTATTGAGTTGTTATTTAAATTACAGAATCTTCGTGAATGTTATATTGTTAGAGCCATCTTAAGGGTTCTGGAGGAGCTGATTTAAAGCATTTAATATTCTGAGCACACTGATTGAGGATTTTACTTTAAATATATTAATGCCACCATAAATGAGAAACTTAGAAAAATAGCTACCATAATTCCCTAGGCCCAGACATCTAATGAACTAACAATTAATGGAGAACAAATTCTTATCACAAATCTTTGTTCATAACTGCAAAGTTAGTTTATGGTCTGTTGATTGGCTGAAGGAAGTTAATTGAAATTAATTATATAGAGACAATTTTCCAACTGTGAAAAGTGAATGTAAAAGAATAAACGCCTGTGGCTGAAGTCAGTGTGTCTCATGGCATGAGTGAAATCCTGTGACTTCTATGTGCCTATGTAATATCCTCACCACACCATTGCTTGCTGAAGAAAATAGACCAGCATTTCTATTCTTAGAGGCAGAAGAACCACTATTTGAAAATACACATATATTAAACAATCAAATGTTCCTGATCATTTTATTCTTGGGTCTCTTCCCCCAAATCACAAATTGAATACAAAGAGTATCTATACACCATCTGCTACATATGAACATCATGTTTCAGATAAGATCAAGGTACTCAGAGATGCTATCTGTATAACGTTTGATATCTACCAGGAAAGCAAATGTAAATGTTAAATGTTAAGACAACGTAACAATATCCACTATGAGAAATGCTGAGAAAAACCATAATGAGACGACTAATTTCTGCAAAGCCATGAAGACCTCACACAGAAATTGTTTAAGATTTTTTCTTTAGACCCAAATGGCAGGAAAAGCAGACACTAGTATGTAACACTGAGTTCTCCTACTGCCACACACATATTAGGGGGGGATAAAGTTGATTAACACAGCTATTGAACATATAAAATAAAAGGCTCTTCATGTAAAGGAATATCACCAGAGGTTTGCCCTTCCTTGGGCTGTGAAGATGAATTCTGCCTGGAAACTTTTCAAGTTTCTGAGCCTATACTACTGTGTTACTGGGTAAAGTCTCCTACCAGGGGAAAGCTGGTAAGCAAATCATCCACAGTTTATACTAGGCAAGGATCTGCAGCTTGTGTTTTGCAGAGTGACAGCTGAGATCTAATAAGGGGAACAAATATTCATATGACACATTAATAGATAGGAGCAATATAAATGTTCTACCAGCTATCAACCATTGTCCCTGTAATGAAATGATAACACATACATCTCTGTGGGGTGTCAGTAAGATTTAGTTTTAAAAACCTGGTCCTTAGATATCACAAAAGATGTTTTGCTCTGTTCTCATTCTGTTTTGTACTTCTGCAATTGCCATTAAAAAAATCTCAGCGTTCCAAATTATTGATTTTACTTTTTCATTTTCCTTAGGTAAAAGCATCCATTAAATGTCAATTACTTATATTGTCCTAAGTAGGAAAGTATCCTAGAAGCCTTCTCTACCTTAAATGTTGATGTAAACCAGGAAGTGAAAGATGAGAAGATCTAATAGAATGTCCCTGAGATGCTACTGCTTCTGAAGGCAGCTTTTAACTGTTTTGTTTCCTTAATGCTAAAGATGGGGGCTTTTATCTCTTCTTGGTAAATGTATGGTATGAAATATGTACTAAATTTTTTTGTTGACCATACATCTATATTATAGAGAACAAGAAAGCAGAAGGAAGGAAGAAAAGAAAGAAAGAAAGAAAGAAAGAAAGAAAGAAAGAAAGAAAGAAAGAAAGAAAGAAAGAAACAATCAAAGAAACCATCAAAGAAACCATCAAAGAAACCATCAAAGAAACAAAGAAACAAAGAAGGGAGAAAAAAGCCTAATAATTCCCCTTTAACTATATGAGGTCATCAGAAATATATCCAGTTTTACAGAGTAGGTCCCAGAAATCTAATCTGACTATCAATGGCAAGAAGGGTCTATTCTGTATCATGAAAACAGAAGGTCATTTTCATGACTGAGTTCAAGACCTGGGAAGCCAAAACCAATCATACCAAACACACAATTAACTGAGTCTTCATAGGGTTAGGACAGCCAAAAGTGCCAAGGCCACAACTAAGTACAAGGAACATCAGAGTGAGCTCAGCCAAATCTACTGTGATCCCCCAAGTTGACCCTGAACCTCACTGAGGACAGAGAGGAAGGAGGGAAGGTTGATGAGCCCATGCCAGTGTCCTTGAATGTGACAATGTAGACTACTAAGAGATTTCTGTGTCTTTTTTGTGGAAACAGTAAAATCTTTGGGGTTTCACATGAAAAATAGTTTCCCCTCAGAAAGTTTTCTCTGCAGTTCTTCAGTTTAAGGATGCTTAAATAGGATTTTAGAATCTTCGCTGCTTTGTAATTCACAGAAAGCTGTCCTGGTGCACTGTCCATGGAATCGCAGACCATGCGAAAACAGCGTTTTGAAACTGCATTAAGCACTCTCAGAAGATGTTGACTGAATAAGCAATTCATGATTCAGAAATAGGGTACTGAAATGAGACCATTGCTAGGATGATTATAAAACAAAAATGAAATATAAATATGTATGTGTAGAAAAATGTCTGTGTTTCATGGAAAGATAATATTTTCTGGGTATATAAAAGTGTGAGAGAATTTCCTAAAGGTGAAAGAGTAAATTGCTGGAACTTGCAGAAGAAAATCTAAACTAATAATATAGTTTATTTAAGATACACAAAGTAAGAGAGGGTGCTGGTAGTTCTGATGCATAAGGTGCTCTAAGGATGAAAAGATTGCCTGGGAAGGGCTGTGGTTTCATTTCCAAGGGCTCCTTTGCAATTGTTAGATTCCCACGCTTAATTTATTCCTAGAATCAAATAGGTCAGAGGCTTAAGGGTGCTGGCTGTTTTCTCAGTGTTTCTCCAGCCCGTCTGATATTCTACCCATAAAAGGTTTAAAAATTAATAGGCACATCAGTAAGTTTATATTTTCCTAGGATACAGCTTCTACATTTAAAGAAGTCGTAGTGAAATGAAGGTGAGAATGTGCTACAGATTCCAGTAACTAACAACGTCCAGTGTGTAGGAAAGAACAGAAGCTAGCACCCTACCCTGTGTCCTGCCCTGACTTAAGAACAGCTTGCTGGGCTATAGCACACCCATAGAAACTATCACCATGTATTTAGTGGGACAGAGGCTAAACTCACTATCAACTTGCTTCTTCAGGAGAAGTTCATTCATCAATAGTCCTTAATACACAACTCACTGGCTTGAGGGATGGCTGATAAACATAAAACTTGGATCACTTTAGTTTTCTGCAGAATTTCCTTTAACTACTATTAATATTCGTGTTGCCTTCAGAAATGTGATTCATCCTGGCTCCATGTGTGTGTGAGCGCACGAACACATATGTAGATGTGCTATGCCTCCCAGTGATTATAAACTCTTAACTTTGGTGCTTTTAAATATTTAACCTGTAATTAAATTCTGAGATGAAGTATTTGTAAGCATAAGATTATATATATATATATATATATATATATATATATGGAAAGAGAGAGAGAGAGAGAGAGAGAGAGAGAGAGAGAGAGAGAGAGAGAGAGAGAGAGAGAGGAGAGAGAGATAGGGAGAGGGAAGAAGTGTAGTTTATATATGTATGGCTCATATGGTCCATTTTTATCACACTAGACAGAATATGCAAACTGAATTGTCACCCTTACTGAAGACTTTCCTATAAAAATCCAGCAAGCAAGATTTGGGGAAGCTCCTTCCACTGATCATGGTAGTGAGCTGCAAAGCT
>JAPYYD010005096.1:0-12471 GCA_028551405.1 Uromys caudimaculatus | reverse complement strand
AGGTAACTCAGTCACAAAAGAACAAACATGGTATGTACTCACTGATAAGTAGATATTAGCCCAAACATGTGGAATACCCAAGTTTCACTTTACAGTAACTGCTGGACTGAGAGTGAGGTCCCAGATGGAGGAGTTTGAGAAGGGACTGAAGGAGCTGAGGGAATCTGCAGCCCTATGGAGGGAGCAAGAGTGTCAACTGGCCTGATCCCCCTGGTCCCCATAGAGGCTGGACCACCAACCAAAGAATACACATGGAGGGACCCATGGTTTGGACCACATACGTGGCAGAGGAGGGCCTTGTTGGCCATCAGGGGGAGGAGAGGCCCCAGTAAAGGGGAATGTCAAGGTGGGAATATGGGACTGGGCGGGCGGGTGGGTGGGAGGTGGAATTCCGTCATAGATTTGGGGTAGGGGGAAGGGATAGGTGGTCTCCAAAGAGGAGACCTAGAAAGGGGGAAACATTGGAAATGTAAATAAAGTATCAAAAAATAAATAAAGTTTATGTGAGAGTTGTGTTGGAACTTTTTCTACCCATCACATCCGTATGTATGTATATATGTAAAGCTTGTCTGCGTGTGTGTTGGAGCCTTCTCCATCCACCAATTTTGTGTGTGTGTGTGTGTGTGTGTGTGTGTGTGTGTATATATGTGTGTGTGTATGTGTGTGTGTTTGTGTGTGTGTGTGTGTGTGTATGTGTGTATGAATTTGTATATTTGAAATGCCTGGAGGCTCCTTGCTGGTGCTTTGCTCTAAGCAGTGAATGTATGAATATGTATATGCCTGCCTATAGGTCTGTATGCATGTCTGTATACGTAGATGTGTGCCTGTGTGTATGTATGCATGGATGGATGGATCTGTATGTATACAGTTATTAAAGACTGCCTTTTGCTTCATCCAGTCAGTGTACATATATATGTATGATTTTCCCTTTCCTTCTCTTGCTCACTGACCACAAGGAGTTAAAAGAATTCAGAGTTTTTACTGGCCACAGGTAGTACCAGCCATAGTAAGTTAAGCTTTGTTGACTTAGAGAAATGTCTGCTGAGTAATTTCACTTATCACTGGCTGCCTTAGGCAGCAGCCCCATCAGTATCCAGACTGATCCCTGTCAGTGGTTCTAAGCACTGATCCCCCCATGAGTTGCCTGCCTCAGTTTACTCTTTGGTGTCAAAGCTGGATTTGGCAAAATTTATTTTAAACCAATCATACACTTTAATACTAATGATATACATATGCTTATTTATTTTTACTTAAGGAAATGAATCTTGGCTGAAATATTGACCTTCAGAACATAGAAAATTGTCAAAAATTTTCAAAGTTGCTTGAAATTCTGTCTGTATAGTCATTAATAGTTAGAAAGAAACTTTTAAAATATATAATATGAAAAGTCAGTTTAAGGCTATGTCAAAGATTGTTAGAAATTTGTCCTAATACCAAGACAAATTTTGTTTAATTAATTTTTTAAAAAATTTCAGGTCAGGAACTCAAACAACTGTTAAAATAAAATACTTTAACAGACTACAACCTACTGATATAGTAATTTTGACTTAATATGCTAAACGTTGATAAAAAATATTTAAAATTTTTGGTTTTGTCATTGAACAATTATGTGTCTTCAGAGCTGAAACCATTTTACATACAGTAAAATCTCTGCCAGTTACAAACAATACCTTGTGATATATATTCAAGTGGTTCTGCCAGTTTGTTGGTGCTTTATGCTGTTGGAATGTATGTAGTGAATTTGTTTTTTATTATATTTGTGAATGAAAGATGCATGGCTAAGACTACAGGAGACACCTCACATTAATTAAGTACATTGAGAAACCTTTTTCTGTCACCATTTTTTTTTTCACAAAACCCACATTAATTTATATGGTCTCATATGGGGTTATAATCCATAGTTTAAAAAGCTATGCCTTAGATTTTAGCTGATGCTCAGCTATGAGCCACTTACAAAAACTAATTCATACTTACTGCTATCTTGAACGTTCATACTGTCATCTTATACCATGAAGATGATGGATTGTAAAGGACTGCTTAAGACAAAGAGTTAGCTGAGTCTTGAGTCCATAAACTACAATTAACAATGTCTGCACACATACACATGTATACCTATGATGTGCAGGTATGTCTGCCTCTATTGATTGGTTACTTAAGTAACAACAGAAACTGTTCATATAACATTAAATTAAAATATAACTGACTTAAACTCTGCATGCAACTTCAGAAAATATATTCCCTAGGTTTTCTCATAACATGTGTCAGCTTACTGCAGCAATTGTTCTACTGGGATTGTTCTACTGGACCAATCACCAAGATTTTAATGTGAGCATGTATCAAGTAGACTGTTACATTCATATTTTAATTTATCTGACATGAGTTATAATATTAACATAAATGAAATTTAAACTATGTACACTGGGAAATTGCATATTATATCTAAGATATCAAAATAAATTCTGTATTATAAAACACTGAGTTTCTGGGTCTGTTTATTGGATTATGCATGCTGTCTAAATTACTAAGGCATTTAAAAAACAGTAATGCATTTATATATATAATCCAAGTCACTGAAAACATTTGAAAGTAGCAGTGCATGCACATATTAAAACAAGCTTTCTTTGGAAAGGCAATAAAGATGGCAAAATTATAGTCCTTTCGAAATAGCTGCCCAATCAATTCCCCAGGACAAACAGTAATTTATGCTAATTACTGAATTCCATTCAGTTCAATTGCTCTTTTGCTATTGGAGGTGAAGGAGAAACAGACTAGTTACCAGTTGTTTTGACTTGATAAATGTGTGCTCTTGCATGTTCTATAAAAATCTGACCAATACACCAGTCCACTCTTCAATTTCCAAGCTGACCTATGTTTTCACACTAAATTTTGGGTTGTATCTGCTAAACAGTGAGGAATTACTGTGATAACAGCCATGGAGAACGTGCTTCTTTCCATCCATGAAATTACAGAACCCCTCTGCCTACCAAGCACAAATGTAATAGATATTTAAAATTTCGCCATATTATTGCATAGTAAATATTGGAATAAAAAGTATCCTAGTGACTTTTAGGTGATATAAATATATTTTACAGACTAAATAATATAATGGAAATGCAGAAAATGGCATTTTTATGAAGTTTGGGTATTAAAATCAAGGTGTGTTCTAGCAATTATCAACAATTTGCAACTCATTCCACAGTGTGTCTATAGGTATGAAATAACATCTTTCCTCGTAGCTACCCACACAACATAACCAGGTATACCAGTAACATCTGTGTATCCCATGCATCTTTTCAAATGTTTCCAACCTTAAATCCTGCAGTCTCTCATCTCTTTTCTTTCTTTTTCATCCTTTAGTAGTTATCCATCAATCTACCTCTGGATTTTTATTATGACCTTCCCTCCATTTTTTATTACAGACAATAAATTAAGCCACTGCAATTAATAAACACATCTTTTGTAGATTTTATAAGGTCTTTTTCTTCTCAAAGAACAGAATGCTCAAAGATCTGACAACTGCTTTTATTAACATAGGAAGAAGAGCGGGTATACTGCATGCATTTAAGAAAATTATTTCATGTAGAGTTTAATGTCATAATTCTCTGAAAGAGAAACAAAAAGATAGAAAAGAGAAATGTGGCATAAAGCACTAACATTCAAGCATTGCTCAAGGCACTATATATCACTCCCTCAGACAGCTTTCACAAGGCTCATTCGATTTTTTTCAGTTCTAAATTTTACAGAAGAGAAAAATAAGAAATAGAGAAGTGGGTTTGGCATCTCACACAGCTAACAAGCAGTGCCAAGATCCAAGGGCATATCTGTGCCTCCAGTCACATTCATTTTGCACTAAACATTATGTGCAGTGTACAAGAGATTATCATGCAAACTTGGAAATGAATTGCTAGGCCTGCATCCTTATCAGGGGAAGCAGCATTTTTAACTACAGGCAAATAGTTAAAGGAAATGAGTGATATGTGCAACATTTCATAGCTATGTATTTGCTAAAATGTACGCATTCTGTTTGACTATGGATTAGTATAAATAACCATATCAACAAAGAGAGAAATAGGGGTTTTCAACATATTTAGAAAAAGACAAAAACAAAACATAGCTTTTACATTGTCAAATGTATGATTTACCTAAATCCGCCTTCACATTTTTTTCCATTTTAAAACAAAGTATCTTTGTGATGTATATGTCCTAAAAAGAAATTGATTGTAGAACTTTATTTGGGAAAAGCAACAGTGATTGAACCCAAAATGATATACAAGTTTTCAACACAAACCCGGACTTTCACTGTACTTAGACTTTATGAATTGTGTTTCAATAACATAAAAACACCACACTCACTCAGACTACATTAGAGCATTACAAGGAAGAACACTGGATGCCTTTTTCTTATTAAATTTCATTTAGCAATTATTTTTTATCTGTTTCCATTTATCAATCAATAAATGTGCCATAAAATAAAGCTCTCATATATGACTTCAAGGCCTCAATAATAAGTGAATATTACTTGATAATAAAAACTTTTGTTATCTTTGATCACTGCTTCCAGATTCAGTCCAATTCTGTCTTCATAAAGAATTGTGCTACTTTTTAATTTTTTATTTTATTTTTGTGGAAATGCTTCATTGGCTTGCAAGTTACAGCCCATCATCAGGGGAAGACAAGGAAGGAACTCAACAAAACAACTTGTTTCTGGGAACTGAAGCAGAACCAGAGAGGATACTGTTCTATGGGGCAAGGGGAACCATGTCACCAGACAAAACCTGGGAAGGTTAGGCAGATTCAGAAACCCCAGTGAATTCACACATCTGAGACTGGTAGGTGTTTCATCTACTTCCAGTCTAGTTCCTGTTCTGAAACACGTGACTACCATATCCCATGGAGAAGACTGTGAGAATCAGTCACATAAGGGCAACTCCTAAAGGCCCTCCACATGCAGATGAGGCATCCCTATCATCTCAGACCAAACCAATAGAAAGCATTTGCTAAGGACCAGGTTATCTCCTGGACTTCAGCAGCAACTCTCACTCTTCCACCTTTGATGCTGGGACTGGCATTGATCTCAATGACAACTTTGTAAAGCTCATTTCCTGGTATAACAATGAATATGGCTACAGCAACAAGGTGATGGACCCCATGATCTCCAAGGAGTAAGAAACCTTGGACCACTCACGCCAGCAAGGACACAGAGCAAGAGAGAGGCCCTCGGTTGCTGAGGAGTCTCTGTCTCAACTCGGCCCCCAACACTGAGCATCTCCCTCACAATTTCCATCCCAGATCCCCATAATAACAGGAGGGGCTCAGGGAGACCTCCCCACTCTCTTGAATACAATCAATAAAGTTCGCTGCACACCCACTCAAAAAAAGCATTTGCTTTTAGAGCCCAACCTACCCCAAATGTATATAAGATGTTATTCACAAGGAATAGAGGTGCCCTGGTTATGTCATCAAAGATCGTTTAAAAGCATCTGTCTTATAGAGCTATAGCACTTTGAGAAAGAGAATTCTTCCCCAAAGCTTTCGTCCCTGGATACTACTCAGGCCTACTGCAGCCACTTCCTGTTCAGAGGGAGGCCCTGCCCACTGCAGTATCCTGCCTCACCACACCAACTCTGGAGCAGCAGAGCAACGGAGACCCTATTATGAATAGAGATGCAAAGAAAATGGATGCAGAGTTCCTTGGAATGTGTGTGTGTGTGTGTGTGTGTGTGTGTGAGAGAGAGTGAGAGAGAGAGAGAGAGAGAGAGAGAGAGAGAGAGAGAGAGAGAGAGAGAGAGAGAGAGAGAGAGAGAGAGAGAGCTGGATTTTGAGGTAGATCAATTGTCAGCAATGAATAAGTATTCCCCCTTCCCCATCAACCTTGCCAGAATGAGTTGTTACCATTCGTTTTATGGATCTTCCATTCTCACAGGAGTAAAATGAACTCTCAAAAGAGTTTTAATTTTCATTTCCAACAAAAGCAGGCTAGATGTCCATCAACTGATGAATGCATAAGGAAAATGTGGTACATTTACACAATGGAAAGTTATTTAACTGTTAAGGGGATTGAAATGATTATATTTGCAAGTAAATGGAGGTAGAAAACCCGTACCCACTAAGGTAGCCACCACCTCAAAAGACAAAGATTGTGGGGATCCTCTCACAGGTGGATGTTGTATTTTAAACTTTCACTGTGTGACACAATGAGAATAACTACTGATGTGGGTACTTAGTAAATAATCAGTGGGAAGGAGAGGCTCTTCCAGTGAAGGGGAAATATGGAGACATAATGTGAAAACTAGAGCAGGAGGAATAAATGGGGTGAAGATGAGAAAAGAGTAAAGTAGGGAACATGGGGAGGGACAATTAAGGCCATTGCGAAAGGCGTCTGGAAACCTAATATCGTAAAATCTTTCTAAATGTGTATGCATATGAGGAATTTAAAAGAAGTCGCCACATAACGAGGAAGACAATGGCCCAACTAGACAACTTATGCCACCATGTAAAGCCTCTTGTGCAAGGAATGATAGGCACTAACTCTCTTAGTGCAACTTTTATTAAGAGCAAAATTTTTATTTGATTAGGATACCAACATTTCTTAAAGTATCAGAATCCTGAAGTATCCTCTAAAACCACAATGGAGTCAGTATTTCATAATTGTTTCAGTTTCAACTCCTAAAGTAGGCATTTCACATTTAACAATATGTGTGCTTGTAAATGTTTTAGTCTAATATCTCAATGTAGTTAAGTATGCATAGATTAGAGGAAAGTAAATAACATGCCCATTTATTTTTATCTTCTTCACTTACTTCTAAGTATCACAGTCTGAAGGAATTAAAATGTTTAACCATTTTACCTCCTTTTCAGAATGACCCTTTGGGTATAGTCCCTCCACTGTAGCCATCTTAAAAATTTATACCAGTGATATACTTTATCAAATTTAATATGATTTAATATAGCTTTCATCAGTATGATAATATTCTTATGTTCCATACCCTGTCTCGTGTTTGTTTTCTAAACACATTCAAAGCACTTCCTATGTGGGTGTACTTTGAGGGAAAAAATTCTGAGGTTTTCCATTTCCTTTTTAACATCTTAGGTATAAAGTTCCCTGAGACTGCTCATTCATGCTGAATGATCTGCAGGCCACATCCACACCTCCATGATATCTCCTGCCTTTGCCACCTTCTCTACCATATTCCTCATCTAATCCTACTCCATATGTTCTGTGAGCTCCAAGATGAACATGACAGTTCCTCAGAGAAGCAGAACTGTAGTTCCAGCTTCCAATGCAGCTAGTAAATGTCTTCAGTGTAACCTGTTAACATACTCTGAATTTTTTATATGCTTTCTGCATTTAATCAGAGCCTACTAGATAGTATGGTATTTTTCCTAAGTTCCTTTGCCTCATTGACTTATGATGAGGAACACAGATACGCCAAGGACCAGCCTTGGCTTGGATAGAGGTTTCTGAGAGAAGGGATGTCTGGGAACGAGCCCAAATGATAGGTTACAAGCTGACCAGCCTATGTTCTCCTCCAGACAACTTTCCAGATTTCTCTCTGTTCTGTGTCTTTTAGACAGCTTTTCAGACTGTTCCCTGTGTTTGTTCTCTGGACATCTCCAAACAGCGCTCTCTCTCTCTCTCTCTCTCTCTCTCTCTCTCTCTCTTGCAATTCTAAAATCTCTCTGGGAACAAAAGCCCAGTTTTTTATTTACATATCAATTCAGTTGTTACCTCAGGTTCCCTTTTGATTATCCCATGAATCAGCATCTCATGACGAAGCCCCTTGATTCTTTGAAAGAGACACCAAGTACAAGTACGGACAATAAGATAGCTAGGTAAGAGCCAACCCTGAAACTCCCATTCCTACTATGTATGCCTGGGACTGGAACCAAATTCACTCTGTCCCAGGCTGACCTACAATAAGGAATCTACTTGTGTTAGTAAGCATAATAAAAAAAAAAAATCTTAGCTGGGTGGGATCTTGCCCTGTGATCACCACTGGCCATGGGATTACAAATACCACTTCTTCTAGAGATAGAACTCAGTTCTTCACACTTTAAGACAAGTATTTTAGCAACTGATCTATCATCTGAGGGCCCTCATTAATCACAAATCTTAATGTGCATTAAACTCTATAAAAATAAACAGTATAACATTATTAACATTTGACATTAACTTCATAAATAATATATAATCAGTATTATTTTGTAATACTTGTTTTACCTCTGAATATTTAAATGACTTTTAAAAATATTTTATAAGTTTATTTGACTTACCTAAGGCACAAACAGAGCTCATAGAAACTTTAGGAGATATTTTCGTGAGTAAAGGCTTGCAAGATCCATTTAAGTTTTAAAACATTTTTATGAATCAATGAATTATTAGAAATTTATTACATTTCCATCTATTTCCTTACCTTCTGGCCTCAACCCTATAAAAACACGAAGCAAACTCAACTGAATACATACCCGTTGGAAGGGGAAAGGCTGTTTCTTCCCTTGTGGAGTGGTGAGATGGCAGACAGCTCTTTGTAAGTACAATGTCATCAAGGGCGATGTTACCACGGAAGCCTTCTGCAACTCTGCCTTCAAATTTGAGTTGAAAGTCTTCATCACTAGACAATGACAATTCTTTTCTCTGCCAGAAATTGCCTTGTTCTTCAGTGAGATTCAGGAGTATCTTTGTGTGGTTTGTGACTGTCACCTGGAGCAAGAGGAGGGCCCCAATGCCGCTGCCATACATGTGATAATTAAAAATGATCTGTAATGAGAACAGGAAATTATATGATGAGTATAATTATTTCCACTTCAAAAATATTTTAATATCCTCTTCTTTATTAACAGATCTGGAAGGCAAATTAATGTGCACATTCTATTGATTCTTGCACATGTTAGCACTGAATGAAGGTAGGATAGATATAGCCTTGAATTATATGCAGAGAAGATGCTACAGCAATGATTGAATAGAAATTCAGTAGAAAAATGAAAAGAGTTTATTTTTCTATTTCTAAAGCAAGATTTCTCAAGGTTATAGGTTTGATATTTTCTCTAAAATTCCCGTGTTGGCAATTAACTTCCAATGTCAAAGTGCAGAGACAGAAACTTTATGAAGCGATTAGGTTATCAGGGCTCTCTCTTCTTGAATGGACTGATGACACCATAAAATGACCTTATTATGGTTCAGATGGGTATTTTTATGTTAAATCACAAAGGAGTCACTTTGCTTTTCTATTCTAGCACATTCTTGTACTTGAAGCACATTTTTAGTTCCGTAAGATCCACAGATCTCCACACAAAAGCCACACAGAGTTGCAATTACCAGGTTTTCCTTGGTATGCCGGAAAGAAGCACCAACAAACAGACCCTGGAGCTTCTAAAATTAATAAATCGATTTCAAGGGCTTCATATTTCAATAGGTCAGAGAGAGAGTGTGAGTTTATTAGATTGTCAGGCATTGTTACACCGTGGAAGATAGTTAAGGAAAATTCTGACAAAAAGGAAAAAATGGACCATAAACAATAGCGATTCAGAGTTTTGGAAAGCTTTTATGGTGCCAGGTGCCTGAGAGAAAATGATTATAGAAGGCACTCTTTATACAAGAAGAATACACTATTGAAATGCCAACAATTGTGCATATAATGCTCTAGAGAAATGGAATGAATGTGCTTAAAGAATGAAAGATATGATTAATTAATGTGTGTCGTGGTTTACTACAAAAGCCTGGACTAAGTGGAGAGCCATGCCATGTGATTATTCATGTTTCCCAGCTGATGAAGTATTTTTTCTGTATAAAATTGTCTTCCACTGATTAATTTTTCCAACATGAATTATATGTTGTTTTTTCTTGGGACTCTAAAACCTACCTAGAATTACTTGTTTTGGTAATGAATATAAAGGATTGGACCAACATCATGAAGCATCAACAGATAGATGCTAGGAATTCAGGACCAGCACTGTAGCCCACTGCCTTGTGGATACCAGGTAGCCACAGGCATTTGCATTGCCACAGTGCTCTGCATTTCGTTGGTCTCATTTATATAAAAGCTATGACACATATATTTTATATCTCTACCTTAAGGTATTTTTGAGTCATGCCTATCTATAGGTATGTATTGTAATATGGTAATAATGTAAACAAATACCCTTACCTTTGTTTCCAGGGAAACTACCTGATGAAAACATAAACTATATAGGCAGCAAGGAGTTATTAAAAACTGCAAAATACTAAGACTTCTAAAGATTTTTTAAAACATAAAATCTAAATTATTTGAAGATTTATTTTTTTGTCAATTTCTGTATTCTCACTGTTACCTATCTTTCATCAATGAAGAAAGAAAACAATTTAATTTTCTTGGTTAAAGATATTGCCTAAGGTGAAAGAGCACAGACAATTTTACCAACCTTTGTGGTCTTTCTGCTTACTTTCTACAAACCCTTGCCATTCTAGACACCCAGTAATTCTCAGTATGAACTTTTCTTGCCTGTTTGTATTCAATCTATGTAATAAATATTAATAAAATAAGCCATTTATCTTAAAAATTTGACACTTCCAGGTATACTTTAGTAGTCTCACACTGGTGCTTTAAATAGGGACAACTACAGTTTTGTGAACAAGGGGATGGTGAGATGGAGGAGATTTTTAGCTACTACAACATAAATTTTTTAAGGGTTTCATAGGAAATACCAAAGTAGAAAAGCTTGGAAGTCAAACTATAACTTTATATGTTTTGTGCTTTTCTGTTTACTGAGATGTGTAGACTAAAAGCTAACTTGCAATTTTGAGATTTTTCTAGGGACAGATAGACCTAAATTTAGAGACATAAACTTAACATACACAAAATCTGCTGTGTCTGGCTTTTAATTTTGAAAAGTGTCAGTTCTTTGAAGAGCAAAACCACATAAAAGGGAGCTTTATTAAAATGAAATTTGGTAGCAACCCAAAGTGTAATTCTGTTGTGTGACTTTTCATGCCTATTTGAAACTGCTGGCTAAATTCTCTCTCTAAAACTCTCTTGAAATTCCTCTTTGGTCAAATCCCACTGTGGCTGAGGGAAGAGATTGCTCTGGAAGAGTCCAAATGGGAAGCCTGTTTAGGAGACAGAAAATCCCCTTCAATGAATCCTTTGCCAAGGATAAAGACTGATGATGACAATGACCACCTGCGGGAAGGAGATCCATAGACCATCTCCTTGGCTTACAGCTACCTCAGCTGTGCACATGGGTAAAACATACAGAGTGATTGTGAAGGTCATGAGAGTTTATATTGTGCATCTTTCATCTAATCTGATATGATCAGCAAACATCTTTTTAAATGTAACTTCCTTCCTTCCAGTGTTCAAATACCGGAGAACACCCAACTCAGCAGATGCATGTTGTTACATAATTTTAGGTTACTTAATTCAGAGTACAAGTGACATATTTATTTGTTGGTTTCTTTTTTTGTGATTAATAATTTCATTTATTTATTTATTTATTATTTTTTGATACTTTATTTACATTTCCAATGTTTCCCCCTTTCTAGGTCTCCTCTTTGGAAATCACTTATCCCCTCACCCTCCCCCACCTCTATGAGGGAATTCCACCTCCCACACAACCTCTCACCCACTCCCATATTCCCACCTTGACATTCCCCTTTACTGGGGCCTCTCCTCCCCCTGATGGCCAACAAGGCCCTCCTCAGCCACGTATGTGGTCTAAACCATGGGTCCCTCCATGTGCATTCTTTGGTTGGTGGTCCAGCCTCCAGAAGGACCCGGGGGTCAGGCCATTTGACACCGTTGCTCCCTCCATGGGTCTACAGACTCCCTCAGCTCCTTCAGTCCCTTCTCCAACTCCTCCATCTGGGACCTCACTCTCAGTCCAGTAGTTACTGGAAAGTGAAATTTGGGTATTCCGAAGGTTTCGGCTAATATCCACTTATCAGTGAGTACAGACCATGTTCATTCTTTTGTAACTGAGTTACCTCACTCAGGATGATATTTTCAAGTTCCATCCATTTGCCTGCAAATTTCATTAAGTCATTGTTTTTAATAGGTAAGTAGTACTCCATTGTGTAAATGTACCACATTTTCTGTATCCATTCCTCTGATGAGGGACATCTGGGTTGTTTCCAGCTTCTGGCTATTATAAATATGGCTGCTCTGAGCATAGTGGAGCATGTGTCTTTATTACATGTTGGAGCATCTTCTGGGTATATGTCCAGGAGTGGTATAACGGAGTCCTCAGGAAATATTATGTCCATTTTTCTGAGGGTCTGCCAAACTGATTTCCAGAGTGGTTGTACCAGCTTGCAGTCCCACCAACAGTGGAGGAGTGTTCCTCTTTCTCCACATCCTCGCCAGCATCTACTGTCACCTGAGTTTTTGATCTTAGCCATTCTGACTGGTGTGAGGTGGAATCTCAGACTTGTTTTGATTTGCATGTCCCTGATGACTAAGGATGTTGAGCATTTCTTTAGGTGCTTCTCAGCCCTCC
>JAPYYD010005095.1:0-12472 GCA_028551405.1 Uromys caudimaculatus | reverse complement strand
ATAAAACTGTGGAGAGCCTTTATGATACATTGAGTTTTAGTAAAATGTTTAAAAATTAATTATCCTCAAATGATGCTACATTAAGTTATTTATTTGTCAATAATATTTAACTGTTTTGGTATTGTGTAACCATTTTAAAGTTGTTTTAAGTTAATAAACTATATAGATATTAATTAGAAAAAAAAAAAAAAAAAAGAATGAGGAGGCCCAAATCGAAAGATCCCACATTGCACAAAGGAGTTACATAATTAGCAGTGTTCTTGATTGTTTCAACTTCTATTTTAAGAGGCCATTAGGCATCCATTGGGATCAATTAACGGCTTCTGGGAATAGTTTTATTACAACTAAATAAGGTGTCGTCATAGTATTATACAATATTGACCCGGATAATTAAAAACAAAAAACAATATCACTTCTAATGTCACTTGTAGTCCTGTCATTTTCAAGTTTTAGGTGTATAAATGTATGAGTCACAAAGCTGACCTGGGACGTTCTGGGGGAACTGTGGCATCTAGCTTTTGATCAATGGTCCTTTAATGGATGCCTTGACAACGGGAGAGAGGTGTGAACACCTGCATTCCACAAAGAGGACAGCATCGTATCTGAAGGAGACATTGCCTTTCTTCCAGACAGACGTGAGTCACAGGAGGTTCCTGAGAAACAGTGACGGTGGCTAAGGAGGGACGTGAGGCAGAACTGAGGAAACTCCTGCCTTTAATGTCTGATTTCTGAAAATGCTCACAGACACTGAAAACTCCCCTGTTGTAGCACGGTGTCCTAAACCGCGGAAAGGAACCTGGAGGCAGAAGTGCTGTTCCCAGAAAGGTCCTTTACGTGGGCAGGATGCTCCACACAGCTACCCCTTGATATGGATCTGAGGGACAAGTTTCTTTATCTTCTTTCCAGCTTCTCATAGAGCAGACAATGAAAGGATGGAAACAATCGGGGCCCAGAGAAGATCAGATGTGTCCAGAGACAGTTCGGAGAGAAGAGCAAGATTCATGTCCATGCTGTGCTTTTCTTGCAGCAACCCCCTCCCCCCCCACTCTAGCTTTTGAGTGCAATCAGAGAGATGGAGGAGTATGTCTTGGGATACATAGATGCCATTGGGTCCTTCACATGATGTAGTCCCTTATATTTTATATTTATTTTAACATATATTTGCATGCATGTGTGTGCATGTGTGTGTTGAGTACCTGTGTTATGGGGGTCAAGGACAATGGTCAAGAATCCCTCAAGTTCTCTCCTGCCACCTTGTGGGGTCTGGGGATGAAACTCAGACAGACATGTAAGCATCTGCACTCTACTGGCCTCTGCCTCCCTATAATCTGATGAGGAGTGAAGGCTCAGACTAGAGAACTCTCTAATCACAACCCCAGCCAACACATGAGTTTCTGGTTTTCTGGCCTCAAGTAGATGGAGAAGATTACTTAAAATATTTTGATGGTTTAACAAGCTTTCTGTGCAGTGTTTACTGTGTGTGAACAGCTTCCCCCATACTGATCTAGATGAACTGGAAAAGGGATGACCACATTTGGCCGAGGGACAGTTTGACACCTACAAACTATGGCTCAGCAGGGGTCTAAGCAAGACTGGACATAGGTGTTCATACGGTGAAAGTGAGAGTTGGTCATTCAGGAAACCAACGTTTTCTACTTCAGCTTTCTGGGCTAACACGATGTGTGGAGTTCACGCAGGAATCATGCCAAGCCTTGCACAGGGAGAGGAAGTTGGCCCTTCACGCATTCAGAGGAAAGGCAGTCCTCTGGGTGCCTTGGTTTGTGGTGCTGGAAGAATTCTCTCCCTTCAGTGACTCCAGAAGGCCTCTGTCAGCATGATGTGAAGTCTTCAGATGGCCACTAATCTTCAGGAAGACCACTTATTATTAGCATTATTATTTCCTTCTTCCTTTTTCTGTTTTTTCTTGATACCACAGTGGCTCGAGGCTTTCTAGAAGGCCTACTCTGATTTCAAAATCTTTTGTCCAAGATCTTTCTCAATGTTTTCACTGACTGGTTGGATCATACTCAACTTCCATCTCAGTTTCCAGAAATTCCTATTATTTTGACTCATTAGTTTCCCTTCTCAGGAAATAATATAAAAGGATCACTATTTTATTAAGTATATAATCTTGAGGGTTTTTTTTTTTTTTTTTTTTACCTAATCTTTAATAATTCATCTTTCCTGTTGCTTTTCTGGGTTGAGAGCACAATACTTCTTAGTTATTTTAGAAGCTGATTATTTTCTTTATAAATTAGTTACATAAATATTAAACATGGCCCCTTAAATGTGTTAAACATTGTATTTTCCAGGTAACACTTTGTTATACAGGAAACCCAAAGCACAAGCTTCGTGTTTGCAATCTTGGTCTCCAGTTATTCTATCTCTGATGAGAGAATATATTCTCAGTATCCAAAAGGCATTGGGAGGGACCAACCTGTCTCAGTTTCTTTGACATCTGTAGGAAGAGACTCAGTCTTCCCAAATGTCTTAGGGAACTGGGGAAACAGGGTACTGTTTTTGCTTCTATTCCCATACCCGCCCCACCCTGGGTTCCATTCCTGGTGTGTGTACACCTGTGCTGTCCTTTTTCCACGGCATGTCCCCATGTGGGACATCGTTCTAGTCCTTATTCGTCTTCTAAGCCTAGCCTATGTGTATAGAAGATTCTCACTGATGTTTCAGAGAAATATGATTGTTGAGTTTAAAGTTAGGATTGTTAAAGTTGTATATATGTATATTAGTTAAACGGGGTGGTATGTGCCTGGAATCTCAAGACTCAGACAGCTGAGGCAGGGGCATTGCTCGCTTGGGCGACATGCTAAGTTCAACGCAAGCTTAGGCAACTTAATAGGATCCTGGTCCCTAAATTGAAATCACCTTTCTATTTACAGCAGGCTCACATGTCAATACATGTCAATTGCAAATATTATTACATTGGAATGCAATAACATATGCACCCAAACCAGGTTTATAGCTTAGCAGCAGGGGGACCTTCAGAGCATCATCAGTTGGTGCTCTTTGTGATTGCATGGCCAGCAGGCTGTTGTGTTTCCCTCTCACCACAAATTGATATTTTAATAAAAGATCAAAACCGGAATTACAATTTCTATTGAATGTGTATCAGGTGTAAAGTTGGACCATCATAAATCAGGTACCCCATGTGGTCCACTTTATTCCACTCCCCTCCCCTGCCACATTTCTTTCTGGTCTCAATTCTATCCCCTCATGTCTTGGCACCTCTTATAATTATCTGAGTGAGTTCTGACTTCTATCTATCTTTTGAATATCAGCTTACACCTACTACTTTACCGACATATATTCCCAATGAAGAAACATGCCCTCTTTCTACCAGTACTCTGTCACCTCTGCCAACATCTTCCAGATAATGTGAATTTAGAGAGAGCTATACCCCTTTTGGAATATAATTTTTGTACTGTTTGAATAAGGAGAAGAATAACTAACACTAGAATTATTTAGACAAACTCATATAGAAACTTATTACCATGGAAGCTCCCCAAAATATTGAAACATATTGAAACAGATGGAAAAACTGTTTAAATGGAGTTACCCATGATGGGGAGCAAATACCCCTACTAGACACCACATGCTAGCGAATACAAATCTAACTACTAGGGATGGGCTATTTCTTTTTGAGTTGTTGGCCAGTGGGGTCCCATAGATCCATAAACATTACAAGCTATTGTCACTACTCTTGGTTTTCAACCAGAAGGGGACAATAAGACCCTATTGCTGAAGACACCACACAATGGAATCACAGAACATGGAGAAATCATGTTTACACTGACCTGGAAACTTGATCCTAGTCAGTGGCTAGTTTTTGTAGTTCTGAAAGGTGCTAAGGATTGCACCAGGGGAGAAACGTAGTCATCAGTGTTACTTAGCTATAAACCCTGTGAGGTACAATCATGAGTGTCCTAGAAAGACATGGCCTTGGTGGCATGACTGTTAAGTAACCAACAACTTTCTGATTGGTTATAATGCCCATTTCATGAGATGGAACCCATACCTGTTACAGTTATTGAGCTCAAGAATTCAAAACTAAATAGGTCAAAGGTCCTAGAGGAAAGCCTTACTGCAGTTACTCTGCTAAATGAACACAGTAAAAAATCAATGCCTAATGACTTATTGTTATACTCATAGACTAATGTATCTCTCAGTCATCCACAGAGAGTCTTCTTCTTGGAGTAGATTGCCATTCACACAGAGATCCATAACTAATCACCCTGAAGAGAATATGAGACTTTGGAACACTCAGCCCTAAAGGAGACATCTATATCATATCTCTTTCCACAGAGCTCAGACATCTACATGGAAGAGATAAGAAGATTTTAAGGTATGAGGTCTACAAGTAAACAGTGTCTTCTGGCCACAACACGTCAGTTGTGTGTTCGAGCAGTTTTGACACCATGTACAAGCTTAAGCCAGCTAAATCCGGCATGGAGGGTGGAGGCGAGCATGTTATCCTATCACTAGCTGGGGGGGTAATTGGTAATTGATAACTGATGAGAAAAGAAGAATCACTTTTCTTTAAGGATGTGACTTGTGGTAGGTAGACCACACTCCAGTGCAGGCCTTGCTCCCCAAACTAGTTGGGCAATACTAATTGGATTTGATGGATTAAAAAAAAAAACAAAACAAAAACAAAAGCAGGAAGTTCGGTGGGTATGGAGGTGCAGGTGGATCTGGGACAAGTTTGAAGAAAATAGCATCAAAATATATATCATATGAAAGTGTCAAAGTGTTAGTAAAATATTGTTGAAAAATAATTTTTACCTTCAAACTTAGTTTTCTTTTTCTCCCTCTAGTGATTCGTAATTATACTCTTCTTCTCTTCTTCATCCTCCTTCTCTTCTTTCTCTTCCTCCTCTTCCTCCTCTTCCTCTTTCTCCTCTTCCTCTTCTTCTACTTGGTCAAGGCCATTCATACTTCTCTACTAATATTAAGAATTAATGATGGGTACTGCTTCATTTCTTCAATTTCAATATATTATTAATCTGAGGTTTTAGTTCCAGATTCATATTCTACAATATAATTTCAAGGACTTCTCATCTTTTGCAAGGAATGTGTCAACTTTCATGATTTAGTTAAAGGCAGCGTTTGAAGTTAACAGTAGGACTTGACATCTCCATCAGTCAGAAATAGTTCGTTGGTGGGACTTCTTTGCCTTTCTTGCCTTCTTTATTTTATTTAG
Organism: Uromys caudimaculatus; assembly: GCA_028551405.1. Taxonomy (NCBI): domain Eukaryota; kingdom Metazoa; phylum Chordata; class Mammalia; order Rodentia; family Muridae; genus Uromys; species Uromys caudimaculatus. The sequence goes on along the minus strand of JAPYYD010005095.1, from coordinate 7,257 downwards.
CACCTTCTATTTTATGTCTGCCTTTAGAACCTAAAGCATACCATGGCAGCCAGTTCCCCTTGCCTTGGCCAGCTCTGCCTTCTACACCAGAAACCACAAGTTAGGAGCGATGGAAAAATCTTCTTCCTGCCCATGTATGTGCTCTGACATTGGAGCTGAGTGCAGCTTAAACAGGTATGACATTTGTTCCTCTCATTTTGTAGCCCATTCTCATCTGATCCCAAGTCTTGGGCCATGTTATGGAAGACAGTCCCTGGGGCTCACTGGAGGGAGGGTGGTGAACCAACACTTGACATTACATGCATTGTTCTTTGTATTTGTTGGTGAGACGGAGTGTCACTATGTAGCTCAGGCTAGCTTCAAACTCAGATCCGTATGCTTCTACCTTCTCAGTACTGGAATTATAAGCATTCACAAGCACCTGTACTTTTCTTGTTAAAACTATGAAACTGGACCCCCCAGAGCTCCCAGGGACTAAACCATCAACCAAAGAGTACACATGGAGCAACCCATGGCTCCAGATACATACGTAGCAGAAGATGGCCTTATGTGACACCAAATGAGAGGGGAGGTCCTTGGTCCTGTGGAGGCTTGATGCCAGCATAGGGGGTGCTACAGCAGTGAGGCAGGAGTGGGTGGGTGTGTGGAGGAGCACTCGTAGAGGCAAAGGGGAGTAAGGAGAGGGGGAATGGGATGGGGGCATTGTGGAGGGGTGACTGGGAAGACGATATCATTTGAAAATGCAAATGAATAAAATGATTAATAAAAAAAATATGAAACTCTCACTCATTGTTGTTTTTATTTCATATACTTAAGATAACTATTAGTTTTAGGTTGTATATTAAGCCAGCATCTATATTTATATGTGTATGTTTTGCTTCCCTTCACTTTTATATGTGATAATTTTATTCTCAGTGTGGTTTAAAAGACATATACATATGTTCTTGTTCTTTTAACCAAGGACATGAGATACAGAATATAAGTAAACATGAATGAAGATGACTCTCTAGTAACCTATGTCAGAGCAGGTAAGAGATCGAAGTATAGCTTGTGTGGTCTGCTGAGGATACAGGGGACATTCTGGGATGGAAAGAAGAGGGGATGTAGAGCAGCCAAGTGCCCCTCTGTCCCTGGTAGCCATGTCAAGCTGGATAACTCCTTTAAGTTCTCCAGGTCTTATTTCCAGTTTTCTTGTGACAAAGCACAATTTTCATTAATAATTCATAAGAATATAGAAAAGGACAAGACATAATTATTACTAACCAGACAGGTAAGACAAGCAATTTAGAGTAAGAAAAATCAGTGTCCCATGTGACAAGTGGCCACTCCTGTGTGGCTAGAGAAAGACATAAAATAGTAGCCAAGCAGAGCTGTGAACTAACATCAGATGAGCTCAGTAAAATACACAGTCCAGTATTTGTTTTGATCTTTGCTCTCGGTTTTAGTATAGCAGTGAGGTACAAGGTTGTCCTGGGACAGGCAGGGTGGCTGTCTGGGCAGCTGGCTAGTGGTTCCCTAGCCACTGAGTCACATTTAGTCACTGAACCTATGAATATTCAGCCAGCACACAGGATATATCCGTACCTCATTCAGTGTCTTCCATATGTCTCACAATATTGACAGCCTGAAGAAATAATGTGAAGAGTAAATAGAAGGTGAGGAAGAGGGAGATTACTCAGGACAAACAAGTGGGATAGAGGCCAGCTGTTCTCCATTTTTTTGTGAGGACAAAGAGTTCCCTTCCGGGAACAGTCCCTGTTTTTTTCTTCCACTTAAGCACTTAATGTCTTGGATTGCAGATATTTGTGTAGGAGGCTCATCTTCTGTACTGAACCATAAGCTGGACCCCTTTCCATCTTTGGAGCCCCTTAGGATAAGACCTGGCACTTAACAGATGCTCTGTGGCCATGCATTGAAAGCATAGATGAGCTGATGGTGGCCATAGCAGGAATCAAAGTCACACAGAGCTAAGGTCTGTTTTCTCAAGAGTTGTTGAGTCAGTGAATAATTTGCTGAGGGAATGTTATCTCCTCTTGAGTTCAGTTTTTCTCTCCTTGTTCTTTCTTTGCTTAAGTCCTTTATCTCTCTCTCTCTTTTTCTAAAGAAAAACATATTCTCATCAATTTGAAATGATTTAAGTATGTCTTGTGTGTGGCCACAGCAAATGAGCTGCCAGGTTTCCAGGACTTGGTCCAGAGTTCAGAGCTACAATTCTCTGTGTGTAGTATCAGTGTCTGTCTCTTTCCTCTCTTCTCTCTTCTCTGCCTCTCAGAAGGTTTGAAGCAGCTTTGAGAGTGATGAACAATATTAGGACTTCTGCATCTTACTCCTCCCAAAGACTTCCTACTGATCGAAAGACACATCTAGGCTGGGGATTGTTAGCTGAAACAAGGTCCAGCCCTTGCCTGAGACAAATAGGATAGATAGAAAGAACACTTATGAAGACATCCGATGGTGGCCTGCACTTCCAAATCTGTCTTGGCAAAAATGGGGGCTGTTCACAGTATGAACATTTTGTTGATACATTCTCCCCCACCCCCCGGAAACTTTCTAAATATGGGTCCTCTGACTCTACCATAAAGATTTTCTAAACAGTATCCAATATTTTTCCAGTTAACCCTAGATGTTGTTCCCTATGCCAGCCATCACATGTAGAGCCAAGTAGAGGCTCTCCCCACTCCTACCTATGAATCTGGGGTACCTTCTGTCCCAGTAAAAGAAAAAGAAAAGGTTTTGAGGAGGAGCTTCATCCCTCCTTTTGATTCAGAAACCATGTTTCTGTTGTAGGGGCTTCCTTAGGAGACGTTTGGTCTCCAAAGACTAATTTTCAGACATGTTGGAACCATGGAAGGGACATTTTTATTCTTAATTTTTCATTCTCTTTAGACTCCAGAGATTCCTGGTTTGTTTATATCTCTTAGAATTCCCTTTCCAAAAAAAAAAAAAAAAAAAAAAAAAGCAGAAAAATGCATGATGGTAAAGAATGGATTCCCACGGTACTTTGTTGAGACCGGGCTTTTCAGCCGAAGCATGGAGCAGTGGTTTGATGTTGGATTTGATGTCTGAGGCTCTGGCCCTGGACCACTCCCTGGCATATGAAGCCAGTAGTCATACCTGTGTCACTCTTCTTTCCTTGTAACCACATCTCCACCAGATGCTGGAAGAGTGCCCCTGAATTGCAGGAAGGCACTTGGGAGCAGTCTCCTGGGGACCACGGCAGGGCTGACTATTTTCTAGAAGCTTTAACTGATCTATGTTCTTTACTGTGGCAGTGTGAGTCACGTGGCCGAGATGTCCTTCAAATGTAAAATAAGCAGGATCAATCTCAAAGACTTTGGGTATAATAAAGAAAATAGACTGGTAATTTTTTTAACCAAGTACACATGAGAATGATGGTATTTTGGATATATTTAGTGAAATGTCACATGCTACGATTTTGTCTTCTCAGATTGCTCTGACTCCATCTCTCTCCTTTTCTCTCCTTACTATTTCCCTGACTCTTCTTTCTTTCTCCTTTCCTCTCCCTCCCTCTCTCTGTCTCTCTCTCTCTGTCTCTCTCTGTCTCTGTCTCTCTCTCTCTCTGTCTCTGTCTCTCTGTCTCTGTCTCTCTCTGTCTCTGTCTCTGTCTCTGTCTTTTGTCTTTATTTCCTTTTTGAGACAGAGTCTTTTTATGTCGTTCAGGGTCTCCTGGAACTTTTTATGAAGCTTGCACTGAGCTCAAACTGCTGATCTTCCTATGTGCAGCTCCCGAGGGCTGTGTTGCAGGCACATGCACTCTACCTATCACCAGCCCCCAAACTCCTTCACTTTACTTTTGAAATGTGGCTACTGAGCACTAAACACTCTGTGCAGAGTTGTTTCAAGTTTAAGTGATTACTTATGTCAGCAAATACCCTGGAAACCTTTCGTCTAGAGATAAGGCAGGGAAGTATTCAGCTCGTACACGTGGAGCAAGCACAGGCCCATGAGTTCTTGCATGGGCAGTGGGACCTGGAAGAAGAGGCCTTCTATTGAGCCATGTATGTCTACAATCTTGCCATCACTATTCAATTATTTTTATATATAAGTAGGTTTCTTATCACATAAGTAAAATGTAGTTATTATTTAAAAAGGAAATACCGATAAAGCAGAAAATACAAACGTCATAGTTAATACTGTTAACATTTGGATGTAATCTTTTCCAGAACAAAGTTTGTCAAGAGCGAGAACCAAAACTCAGATTAGACACAGTAGAAAAGGGTATTTTCAGCTTCTCAGTGGTTGTACCCTGAAAGTCAAACAACTCCCATCTACGTGTCTGCCTTGCTCGCTCTGTCTTTCTTCCCTTTCATCAGCCTGGCTTCATGGCTTCAGTCCCAATTTGGCTTTCTGGTTATTTGGAAATATGGACCCTGACAGTCCATAGGTATATAATCTGAATGCCTGAAATATTGAAAGGGGAGGGAAAAGAGGGAAAGAAGAATGTATCCTATGGGATTGATCACTGTGCTCAAGGATTAATCAGATTGATTGATTCACCCAGAACAATGCATGGATTATGAGAAGGGAAGACTGGTATGCATAGATAGAGAAGCATAAACAAACAAACAAACAAACAAATAAATAAATAAAAAAGAAAGGAAGGAAGAAATAAAAGAAGGAAGGAAGGAAAGATATCAGTCTATTTCCACTCATGCCAATCTATTTATTTGTCTGGCATAGTAAACGGGAATGGGGAGAACGTAAAACCTACCTTGAAATGTAAACTCATTTTGACTGAGGAGCATAGGAGCTGAGCCAGGGAGCTAGATTATAGCTTCAGCTCAGTGCCATTAGATGTTGAGTGCACCCCGCCCACCCCCATGGAAAGCACCATGGCTCACCTTGATGGGGCAAGCTTCCCTGTCCTTAGTTGACATTTTAGGAAGGAAATCAGGTAATGCTTTCAGAGTCTCCACACTCCCTGTTGTTTAGGGTGTGTCGGTGTGACACTCCATCTTCTCACCATGCATTCAAAGACTTGCCTAGCTTTAAGCTTGGGTGTGTCACTTGATTTTTTCACATGCACAAACTTAAAAACAGAACCTTCTGTGCTTTTACCCACCCTGACCTGTGTGTGTGTGTGTGTGTGTGTGTGTATGAGCATGTATGTATGTGCTACTGTACGCAGGCAAATGTATGTGCCTGTATAAAGGTCAGAAGGCAACTTTAACTGTGACTATTCAGACATCATCCACCTGGGCTTTGTGTATGTATGTATCTGTGAGTGGATGTGCAGGCGCACATGTATGTATGTGTGTAACAGCAAGAAATCAACATTGGGTGTCTTCTTCTATTGTTCTCCAACCTTTTCTTTTGCTTGTTTTTAACATCAGTGTTCAGTAAACCCGGAACTTGAGGATTTGGCACGCACAGAATGTTCCTGTGTCTACCACCCCAGAGCTGGCACTGCAGGCAGATGTCTCTGCATCTGGTTTATTTGTAAAGGAAATGTAAATAGTGGGGATAAAACATGGTCCTTGGGCTTCCAGGACAAGCACTTTCCTGACACAGCCATTTTTCTAGATCCACACATTGACGGTTGGTTGTTTTGTAGTGAACTTTTTTTGTTTGTTTATGTGTGAACATTCTTGTCTGTGTGTATGTATATTTTCAACATGGGCATGCCTGGTGCCTGTGGATGCCAGAAGAGGGTTTTGGATCTCCCAGGACTAGTGTTACAGATGATTGTGATTCTGTGAGAGTATAGGGAGTTGAGTTTTGGTTCTCTGGAAGAGAGGCCTATGCTCATAACTGCTGAGCTATCTCTCTAGTCCACTCACATCATTTTTTTTTTTTTTTGTCTGTTTGTTTTTTGTTTTGTTTTTAATACAGGTTCTTTCATTGGCCAGGAATTCACCAAGCAGGCTGGGTTAGCTGGCCAGCAAGTTCCAGGGATCTGCCTATGACCACATTGAGATTATAAATGCCTGGATTCATGGGTTCTAGGGGTAAAACTCAAATCCTCGTGATGTCAAGGCAAGCACTTGGTTGACTGAGCCATCACACCCTCCCCAGTGTTATATATCTAAAAATAAACAAACCAACCAGCAAACCAACCAACCAACCAACCAACCAACCAACCAACCAACCAACCAACCATGATCATTTTCAAGGAACAGTGTCGTTGCAAAAATCTAGTCTAACAGACTTTTCTGGTGAGGTGCACAGGACAGTGACATTTTATAGGACTCTTGGTTTGGTTCTTTGTCCATTACATATTGTGGCTTCAAGGTGGAGCTGACTTTGCAGTAGCTAATATACTTAGCTACTGGACTTGCCAAGTTGTGGAAAAAGGAAGACTGTGTCTACTTTCATTTTCTTTGGGAAACCAATAAAGAATTGATGTCAACTTTGAGCAGAAGAAAACCCAGAGATTCATGTGGCAGCAATGGCCAAGAAGACTCTCAAGTGTGAGGGAAGGGACAAATGAATCCATCAGTCTGTCTCCCTTTTCTGCTAAAAGAATTAGTGAACTATACCTTTGAATAAAAAACAGGACAGGCCCTGTCATTTCCACATACCATTCATGCATTGTTCAGTGACCTTATTGTTATGTGCTTTTCAACAGTGTGTTCTCATGAGGATGACTATCTCATCATTGGGTGATATCTTACAGGACACTGTTGTTTCTGCAATCACTGTTGTGTAGCATGTGACTGTTTATAATACACATCTTCTGGAACTGGCAAAACAGTTCTCCTGTACTTGGTTTGCACAACTGTGATCATTTAGACTTTTCTCCTGCTTTGATAACTGAAAAGATTCTAGCAGAGAGGAATTAAGGTCCCTCCTTCTGAACATGAGTTTCTTTCTTTCTTTCTTTTTTTTAAGTTTTATTTTTATTTTTTTGATACTTTATTTACATTTCCAATGTTTCCCCTTTTCTGGATCTCCTCTTTGGAAACCCCATACCCCCTCCCCATCCCCGCCTCTATGAGGGAATTCCACCTCCCACCCACCCGCCCACCCATCCCCATATTCCCGCCTTGACATTCCCCTTTACTGGGGCCTCTAACATCCTCAGGCCCAAGGGCCTCTCCTCTCTCCCTGATGGCCATCCAAGGTCATCCTCTGCCACATATGTGGTCCTAACCATGGGTCCATAGATGTGTATTCTTTGATTGGTGGTCCAAACTCCAGGACGACTGGGGGGGGGGGGTCAGGACCATTGATGCTCTTGCTCCCTCCATGGGGCTGCAAATTCCCTCAGCTCCTTCAGACCTTCCTCCAACTCCT
>JAPYYD010005094.1:0-12473 GCA_028551405.1 Uromys caudimaculatus | reverse complement strand
TAGGTCAGTGCAGGAACGACCTAAGACAGATGGTACTCGAAAAAATGTCGGGATAGGTTTGCTGGTGCCTGCGCTATTGCTGATTTATAAAACAAAAAGGGGGAACTGTAGGGAGCTGCTGCCGCGCCTTAAAGATGGCGCCGGTTTCCTGCCTGCTGCTACCCTGCTGGTGGTAAACATTTTCCTTATATGGCTGTGTGTGGTGAATTACATGGCTTCCACTTTAGAGTAGCCTATCTGTAGAACCTATGTGGCAGATTATGGTTGGAGGATTGTAGACTATTTAAGGGACAAGGGGAGGGGGCAAAGCAAGAAAGCAAGAAAGCAAGAAAGCAAGAAAGCAAAAAAGAAAAAGGTAAGAAAGAAAAAGAAGAAGCTTGTACAAGGAACCTGAATAAACTGCTTGAAGAAGATCTCAGTTGTTGTGTCTTTCTTGCTGGTCGAGGAGACGCGACAACATATATAGTCCAAACCATGGGCCAATAGATGTGTATTCTTTGGTTGGTGGTCCGAACTCCAGGACGACCGGGGGGGTGGGTTCGGGCCCATTGATGCTCTTGCTCCCTCCATGGGGCTACAAATACCCTCAGCTCCTTCAGTCCTTTCTACAACTCCTCCAACTGGGACCTCACTCTCAGTCCAGCGGTTACTGTTAAGTGAAACTTGGACATTCTCAACTTTTGGGCTAATATCCGCTTATCAGTGAGTACATACCATGTTCATTCTTTTGTGACTGAGTTACCTTGCTCAGGATGATATTTTCAAGTTCCATCCATTTGCCTGCAAATTTCATTAAGTCATTGTTTTTAATAGCTGAGTAGTACTCCATTGTGTAGATGTACCACATTTTCTGTATCCATTCCTCTGATGAGGGGCATCTGGGTTGTTTCCAGCTTCTGGCTATTATAAATATGGCTGCTATGAACATAGTGGAGCATGTGTCTTTGGTACAACCACTCTCCTTATTATTCTGAGGTAAGGTCTTTTTGTGGTATCTCAGATTGCCTAGATGTTTTGTGTCAGGAGTTTTTTAGCTTTAACATTTTCTTTGACTAATGTATCAATTTCTTCTATTGTAACTTTTACACCTGAGATTCTCTCTTCCATCTCCTTTATTATGTTGATAATGCTTGCATCTCTTATTCATGTTCTCTTCTCTAAGTTTTCCATCTCAAGGATTCTTTCAATTTGTGCTTTCTTTATTGCTTCTATTTCCACTTTCATGTCTTGCACAGTTTTATTCATTTCCTTCACCTGTTTAATTATATTTTCTTGTATATTGTTTGAGGGATTTCTTTATTTCCTCTTTAAAGACGTTTATCTGTTTGAATGTATTTTCCAGTATTTCCTTCAAGGGATTTATTCATTTCCTCTTTAATGACCTCTATCAGTTTATAAGAGTGGATTTAAGGTCATTTTCTTGTGGTTAATTGTGTTAGCACATCTAGACCTTGCTGTAGTGTAGTAGCTGTGCTTTGGTGGTATCATATTGCCCTGGCTTTCGTTGGTTATGTTCTTTCAATGGGCCTTTAGCCATCTGTATGGCTATGGTCCCTAGATGTTCATGTTGTGGTAGGCATTGGGGTAGGAGTTAAGCTCAATAGTCCTAGTGTAGCAGACCACTGATGCTTACCCTTGGATTGTATGGTTCAGAATCTGCAGGTCTTCATGTTTTAGGATCTATAGATATGTATGTTGCAGGAGTCACAGAACCAATGAAAGCCGGCGGAGAGTTGGGAGAAGAATGGAGGTTCACCTGGGTTGTCATGCTGCTCAGGGCAGCTTGGCCCTCCCAGACCACTTAGAGATCAGAGATAGGAAGGGAACAGGAAGCTAACCTGTGTGGTTCAGGATTCACAGGTCTGATGATAGTGGGCAGAGAAGTTGTGGCAAAATAGGTGTCCATTGGGGATAGCAGACTGATCAGGGCAGCTTGGTGTGTCCCAGAGAACTTATCTAGTAGAGGAGATGGGTGAGGGAAGCAAAGTTAACCTTTGTGGTTCAGGGTCCTCAGGTCTGATGAAGGTGCACAGAAAGGTGGGGGAAGAATCTTAATATCATTTTAGTACAATATATTCTGATCACAGTTTCCCCTTCTTCACTTACCAGATTCAACCAATTTCCCCTGCCATCCAACTCCAAGCTTATTTATTTATGTCTTTATAAAACACACAGAGAATAAGAAACAAACAAACAAAAAACCAAACCAGAATTTAAAAAAAAAAAAATAAGGACAGGAAACTGAAACACACACACAAATACAAACCATAAAATTCCAAAATCAGAAACCATAATATACAAATGAAGGAGGAGAAAGGTTTATTAAATGCCCCAAGAAATATGAGACAAAATTGTTAAAAATACCATTGAGTTTATTTTGTGTTGACCTTTTACTGCTAGGCATGGGGCAGCATTTAAGTCAACCTTACCTCCTTTGCTTCAATACAATAAAAAATAGAAAAGAAGGCTCACATTGTATTTACTTCATGGATAATGTTTAATCTTGATCCTACACACATAATTTTTCATTGTCTTAATTTGTATTAGTGTATAGTAATCGTACATAGTCGGGGGATTTAAAAAATATTTTCATTCAAGTATACTATATACATTTCAATATTCTATTCCTATTTCTTCTTTTTTTTTCCACATGAACCTCTCACTAGAAGCTGTCCTTCTCCATACAATCTTACATCTATATTACTGACATATATTCATATATAAGGAATTTGTGTAAATATGCAAAATCTAGAATCCACAAAAAGGGAACCTATAATATTTGTCTTTCTGAATCTGAGTTATTTTACTTAATATATTGTGATCACTAGTTGAATCTATTTTCTTATGATCTAATTTCATTCTTATTTGTGGCCAAAGATAATAATATTTTGTATATGTACAACATTTTTTGTACATTTATTGGTCCATGGGAACATAGTCTTAGTCTATAACCTAGCTCTTGTAAATAGTGTTGCAATAAATATGAGGATGTAAGTATCTCTGTGGAAGAACAACAATATTAACCAACCAGAACCCCCACCCCCCAGAGCTCACAGAGACTAAGCCACCAACCAAGGAGTACACATGGAGGGACTCATGGCTCCAGCCATGTATGTAGCAGAGGATGGCCTTGTCAGGCATCAATGGGAGGAGAGGCTCTTAGTCCTATGAAGCCTCAATAGATGCCCCAGTGTAGGGGAATTTGAGAGTGGGGAGGCAGGAGTGGGTGGGTAGGTAGAGGAACACCCTCATAGAAGCAGCAGGATGGGGATGTTATAGGGGGTTTCTGGGAGGGGAGAAACTGGGAAAGGGGATAAAATTTGAAATATAAATAAAGAAAATATCCAATAAATTAATTTTAAATTAATTAATAAAAAAAATATATATTTGTGGTATTTAGTGATATAAATGCTTTCATGGTAGCACTACTTCTAGTGTTTGGAGTAACCACCACACAAATTTCAATTTTCAAGACACAAAAACTAGTTTCAATTTGTGTCAAAGACAAAAATACAAACTGTTGAATATAATGATCCCTTCATAGCGGTATTCTTCATCATTGTCATACTGCTATTACCTAATAGTTACTTTCAGTATACAAAAAATTCATTCCAGAACTATGTAATAATTCACAATTTTCCCAAGAGCATAGAACTGTAGATGTTGCCTTTGTAATAAAAGCTATTCATATTCATTAATTTATTATAATATCTCAAGTGCATATGATGGCATTTACTTTTTTTCTTGTTATGCTTGTAAGTTCTTCCCTGGTATCTTCTCTTTAAAAATTAACCTATTTAACCTTCAATTGTATTTTCAATATATTTTTTGCTTTATTATTATTCTAATGGATTCCTAACCAGACAAGATAAATGGAAGAAGAACAAATTAATTATATTTTTTATTTGGCTGAGATATCCATCTTCTCTTGATACCAAACATCACTCCTCCTCCTGACATTCAGGTGTAGATGAGCACTAACAATATAGTATATCCTTTGACCTACAGACTTAGATTGAATTACATTACTATATTTCTTGATTTGCTATCTTACAGGTAGCAAGCACATCACAGGACTACTTGCCCTTCAAAACTGTGTGTTTATTTTCATAATTACATAATATATAAACTATTGGTTCTATTTCTAATGTATATAGTTAGTAATCTAAAAATAATTCATCTAAATGCATTGTAATTCTGAGAGCACTGTCAGGAGGAGTATAAATTTAGTACTCAGTGAAATTATCAAAATAGGCAATGATATAGGAAAAAATGAACAAGATTTTAAAGTCTCTTGAAACTTTTCTAAGGGTATACAGGAAATACACACACACACACATACACACGTATATGTATGTATGTGTATGTGTGTGTGTGTGTATATATATGTGTATATATATATATATATATACATATATATACACATATATTTACAAAACGTGCAATATCAGGTAGATTATATCACATTTCAGCAATGATTCATGTCTCCATCTTCCAACAAAGCAAATCATTTTGATGTAAACTCCACTCTATTGTAAAAAAAAATTGTAATTCTTAAATTGTCAATACCCATTTAAATTTACACCCTTTAGGGAAACTACCAATGTTGAGAGTATACAAACAGCACAAATTTGACTTGATAGGTTAAAATAGGGACACAAAGGTGGATGGGGTGAGAAGGTAGGTGATTTTAAAATTTGTTGGAGATGGGAGGATAATATGGGCAAAATACATTGCATAAAATTATCAATGAACTAATAATTAAAAGCAACAACAACAAAACCTATCAACACTTAAAATGCCTTCCATCTAAGTTTAATCTGGTAAAATCCTGAAGAATGTACTCAAAGTGATGATGATACTTCTTTAAGAGTTCTCACTTCTTTAATTAGCATTAAGAGACATAATACTTACTGTATCTTAAGATATATAATGTATGTTAAGATACATAATGAATTACATTATTTCACACTGGGATATAATCCACTTGTATCATGTTTTCTGCCATTGCCCTGTCTTGTCCCTTATCTCCCGCTGATCACCTTCCAGACTGATTCTGTTCTACTCACATGTTTTTTTTTTTTTTTTTAATGAGTTTCATCAGGTCTGTTTACAGGAGTAATAGGAATTACTCACAGGAACATAGGCTTTTATTAACCTTTATAACACTTAAGAAAATATCTTTTCCTCTCCAGTCAACTGCCAACTGCCAGTTGGCATCAGAGATCAGTGAAACTTCTTGACTACCTCCTTCCTCACATACCCATATGCTGACACAAATAACACACACACACACACACACACACACACACATACACACACACACACACACATCCACAATGAAATCACTAACTTTTAGCCTAATTAAAAGATAACATAAAATGAAACAAATAAAATGAGGTACACAATATAAGCCACTATTCATTTTTTAAAGCAGAGGTCTCATTTCAATTCTAGCAAGGCAAATTTATTATATTTGTAATTGTAAAGTCCCAAGTTACCTTGGAAAACAAATGCTTAACATTGTGAGAGGCAAATCAACCAATCAGAACCCAAAACATGACTAGTATATAATACAGTTTATCAAGACTTTCTCCATGTTCTGAGAAGTCCAAAAGAGAAGTGAATTCCAAATTTCTTGCCAAAGTACATGTCTACATGTCTATATTTGAGTAGAGAGAAACTGTATTCTAAGAGCATTCAAAAACAACCTCTCTCTCTCGCTCGCTCTCACTCCTCTCCCTCTCTCTCTCACACATACACACACTCACTCTCTCTCTCCCTCTCCCTCTCCCCCCCCTCTCTCTCACACACACACACACTGCAGCCACGATTATGTAGTGAAGGAAACTATTGAAAACAGGAATCAGGAAAACAGATGTAATTGGGGGCCATGTTCCATCACATCAACCTTATGTGGGTATGTAATTCAATCTCACAGGTGGAGACACTCACCACTGGATCAGACAGAATACAGGTGTAGGTTTTAGCATGACAATTTATTACTTACAAGTAAATGAAGGAGTGGGCACCACCCTCTAAAGAGTATCTTGATGGGATACTAATTTACTAAAATAGATTTATTGCATTTTGATAAATCTTCAGGATATTAGTTAGTCATAACTAATGGGATCTTTTTTTCAAACCTACAACCACCCCTTTACTAAGTCAGGATGATTTCTCAATTTTCAAACTTCACTTAATACAGCAAGAAACCATAGGTATAAACTATAGTATTTATGCAAGGGTCATAACTGACACATTTCACTAGTCTCTATTTTCTTGGTGGTTTGATAATTAGCAGCCCATGGTTGTCCTTCCTACTTTAGATATATATCATAGTATAAGAATGTATTATTAAAGATTTTCTTGAAGACTATAGCCAATAAAATATATGTTTATTATAAAGTGTATTGACTAGAATGACTAATGACTGATAAGGGGTGGATAGTTCCAAAAGAATCCCATAGTGGCTCAGTTCATGGTGTCTGTTCAGCATTAGAGGATTTCTAGAAGGTTGCTGGTCTTCAATCCATGTTGCAGCCTGTAGTAGATGGATTCTGATGCTCTCCAGTGACAGTAGCAGAAGATAGACATACTCACCTGTAAAAAGAATAAAGCCTGGCAGACAAACAGCACTGCTTTTTCCTCAGATTTCCTTATTTTTGGGCTGCTATTGAGCACTTGATTACTGATGATTAGAAATGTATGCACACACCCACTCAAAGGCATAGTTACAGATTATTCTCCATACTATCAAAGTTAACAATAAAGATTACCCACAATAGAGTATAAAATTTGCTTCTTCAAGTCTTGAAATACACCTTACTGTCCTTGCCACTTTAGTTGGCATAGCCCTCAATTATTGTGTCCCAAGAACGTTTCATTCTTGCCTGTATAGTATATGTGTTCTGTATTTGCTAATCTCAGAGCAAGCATCACAATGTCTCCAAAAGGCAACAGCTGGTTCATAATTTCTACCTTGGCCTACATATCCTTGTTATGGGAAATGATGTGTTTAAAAATAGTATAGGGGTGAAGAAAGGAAAAGGATACCTTCTAAAGTAGTTAACTGGAAATGTTAGTGTGTGGGAGTCTCTCTAACTTTCACTACAGCAAAAGATTCTAGTTATTAAGAAATGCATAATCTTATAGTGACCATTGTCTCAAAGTCTTTAGTATTTTCAGGGGACTATTATTATAAACTCATCTGGTATTACCTTTCATCTGGTAGCTTATTTGTACACTATATAACTTTGATCCTCTACCTTCTTAATGATACAATCTTCATGTTATGGTGACCCCTAACCAATGTTGCTACTTCATATCCTTAATTTTGAAAATGTAAATGAATCTTTCATGATATAATGTTGCTATATTCAGGTTGAGCAAAACTATATAGAATCTATGATGGTCAATTCTATGGTTAATCTTAAAAAGGAAAAACCATGCTAATAGCTCAATTTTGATTCCTATCACTCTTGTTCTTATGATCTTGAAGAAAAATCTTGGTGGACGTCATGTGAGAATGCATTTGTGTGACACATACAAATGTTAACTAAGTGCTTGCTTAAAAGCCAGATTCAATATTATTTTAAATTAGGTAAAGAAAGAAATTACTTACATATAACAATATGCAAAGCCCCAGATAAGAAAAAGTCAGCCAATATAATTTGAAGGGAGCAGTTTAGAAGAGTATTTTGTTTTCATGTTTGTTTGAAAAAATATCCTGAAGATGTTGCTTTCTTTTGTACATATTTTTAGTTTTTGAAAATAAATTACAGTTGTTTAATTTCCCTTCTTCCCCTTTCTGCCTCTGACCCCTCTCATGAGCCCTCCTATTGTTTTCTTTCAAACTCATGGGTGCTTTTGTTTTAATTGGGGTGTGTGTGTGTGTGTGTGTGTGTGTGTGTGTTCCTAAATATAGAAATACATCCTGCTCAGTACTTGAAATCTTACTTGTGTGTATGCAATATCGGGACTGAGCATTTGGTACTGAATAGGTTATTGAAGGAACTCTTCTGATTTCTCCCAATCTCAGCATTCTTAGTTGCCCCAAGTTCTTTGTCTAGGGTGAGGGTTCCATGACAATTACCTTCTGCAGGAAAATATGTCTATTGATGTTGTTCTTATTCAGATCTTGTCTAGGCAGCCGTGTTGCTGAGAGTATGTAGGTTTAG
This sequence comes from Uromys caudimaculatus, assembly GCA_028551405.1. Taxonomy (NCBI): domain Eukaryota; kingdom Metazoa; phylum Chordata; class Mammalia; order Rodentia; family Muridae; genus Uromys; species Uromys caudimaculatus. The sequence continues at coordinate 4,293 of JAPYYD010005094.1, read as the reverse complement.
CCTCCCCAAAATGTCCAGGAGGCATAATCTCATAGCAGACATCTTAGTCCTCTTGCTCCTACAGTCATTCTTCCCCCTCTTCTATGATATCTCCTGGACTTTATATGCAGGGTTGCGTTTTATATCTAGCAGTTGGGGCTGAGTACAGTATGACCACTTGTTCCCAGCATTTTGATTGGTTGTGGTTTTTCTGTAATTGTGCTATAAAAGGAAGTTTATGTGATGAGAGCTATGTGGATAAGGACAAATATTTAGAATGTAGCTATTACTTATATGCATTTAGTGAAGAGGTTGTTGTTGGGCCTAGCCAACTGCCTGGGACAAGTGAGGTCATGGATCTCGGAGAACAACCTACAACCACCATTTTACTAAGCCAGCATGATTTCTGGTTTTTAAACCTTCACTTAAACCAGCAAGAAGCCATCAACATGTAACAGAATTTTATGTTTTCCAATATTTCCCTGTCCAGACATAGTTGACTAACTATCAACACAGTCTGGGTACATGCTTTGGAAATGAAATTTAATTGATTGTTTATTCATTTTATATTTTCTATGGCTCCTTTTCCCTAAACTAAAGAGTTGAACAATTGTAGGAGATTACATAGTCCACAAAAGAAATTGCCCTGCCTTCCTTTGAGGGTTGCTTTTTTTTTTTTTTCTTACAGTCAACATGACATAACCAACAATCACATAGGAAGAGATTCTCAATTGAGGTATTGTCTATATCAGGTTGGCCTATGGGTATGTACATGCAGGATATTTTTATTCTTAATTGATGTGGTAGAACAGCAGTAAAATCAATGTGTGTGGTATCATTTAGTAGGTCAGTATTCTTCATCTGTATAACCCTGTTGAGTACATAATAACCTTAAAGAACAAAATATTCATTTGTATACACTTGGTTAAAATACTGCATTTACACAAAATAATTTATAGTGTTATGTATACTGATAAACAAACTTTGATGTTGAGAAAGTTCTCATGGTGGGCATGACATATCTCTTCAGAGAAATGTATGAAACATAGATCTTAAAAATCATAACTTTTAGCACTGCATTGAGAGATGAATGATGATTTTGTGTTCTTTAATATTTCATTGATTTATCTAATTTAAAATGCCACAGATTACTTTAATATCAAATATATATGATCTGTAGGTTTAAAGAAACATTTCTCATTTTAATTATTATATTTATCCAATAAGAATATTCTCATTAGCTAGTTGATTCACCTTTTTATTTTGTAGAAAGTTACTTCTCGTTGCTGCAGACAGGAAAGTATCACAAACTCATCACTTCTGTAACTGTTGTTTCAGGTGTTAATTGTTATGTTGTCTATAGTAATTACCTTTTTCATACACTTAGCACTTGTAAGATTTTTCCCAAAATTCATGATGAAATCTTTGTATTCAGAATCATTCTAGCTCACAGCCACCGTTATTTAGATGGTATAATTAAAAAATATACCAATTATAAAGTTTTAATATTCAATTTTTTTGAAATGAAAATCTTAAGACTTTTAGAATTTATTATTTCAATAGAGGAGAATGTATTCTGGAATGTTGAAAAGGTTTATCATCTTTTGAGCTTGGTACATATTTTAAAAAGGGAAATTATATTTTCATCTCAGTTGCCAACTCATTCTTTAGGACAAATAACTAAACTAAACTTAGCATGTTCTATTGCTGTTATTAAAGCTTTACTAACAGGGAATCATTTAAACTCATGAGTTATGATCATTTTAACTAAACCAACTAATATTAAATATAATTAATAATTAAATGTAATTTATAAACTGGTGAGAAAATTTTACATATAAATTAAGTAACTATATCCGTAACTTAGATTCCTCTTTTATTTAATTAAAATTAGTAGCATTTTGATGTCTTTTCACTGAAAACTACTATATTCTCTTAGATTTTTGTCTAAAAATTTACATATTCAATTTATTGACCAATGAAGTTCTTTTCATTTTGTTAATGTACATGTTGATTATAATAATCTATATTGTATTGCTTTAATTTTATGAAGATAAGCTTTTACTGTTTATTCAGGGAATTTGCTACTTTAAGATATATGTCTTTATTAAAAATTAAACATAGGTAAACATTATTTCAATTGTTTTCCTGTCCATGCTTATAAGTGTAAGAATAATGTTAAACATCCTTTGTTTTTTGTTTGTTTGTTTTTAAATATGCATTGCATTGTATTAATTATTTTACTTCTTTATTTATATACCAGTTGTTGACCTCCCCCCGGTCCCCCCCATCAGAGGTCTTCCCTCCATTGTCCATCTCCTTATCCTCTGAGAGGATTCCTCCCAATCTCCTCTTGCATCCTTCTCTGGTGTATCAAGTCTCTACAGGATAGGCTCCTCTCACACTGGAGCCAGACAGCACTTTTTTTTCCTTACTACATTAATGAGATTTTATTTTCCATTACTGTCAGATGTCCTTCAATAATGTTTATTTTTCTTGTAGTTTTGAAAGTTCTTTTGTATATTGATAGAATCAGGTTAAATAACAATGAATAACTGTGCTATGAGGCTTTATGCTTCCTCTTATTTTGTGGGAGACAGTATAAACTTTCTTATAAAACGTACAAACTAAGGCTTAGAATTTTTAATTCTGCATAAATTTTGTGGGTATATTTTCATCATGATGTATTTTTTCCAAATTTTGATTAAATGAATTTATTTAACTGCTAGAAGTACAGCAGCCTTATAGACATACATCACGCTTGTTTGTCATAGGAGAACTAAAGGGAGTGTTTATAAAGGTGGATAACAACAGTATACATTACCATTATTTATAGTAATTGTTTCAGTCCACTCAGTTGTTTTTTTCTCTATTGTATACTATATTGTATAGTCCTTCCAGTCCCACAGTCATATGAGAATTTACAAAAGCAGCAATCAGGAACACCACTATCTTATTGACACAGACTGTAGTTGTTATCACCATAGTTGTATGAGCATCAAATTATAAAAGGTATTACTGTTTCATTCAAGATGAACCTCATAATGAATATCCTTAAACATATAATACTAAAAATTAAATCCAACAAAGCAAAGAAGCAAAGTTGATGTTTGCCCTAGAACAAAGTAGAAATAATAGATAACATCTAAAATCATACTAAATTGTATCTTTGGTCCAAATATATAATTGTATAGTTAGTCATTACAAAATTGTACTAAATCTTATATTACAATATAGAATTTTTAAAACCTTTTACATTTTCTGTGCATAAATAGGAAAATAAAAGTGATATATAACATTTAAGTTATTGAAAAATCAAAAAAATGCTGTCATTTATCTTTAGATGTTTTTCCTTGTTTCATGTTTTATATTCAAAATAGATTCTTCTCTTATACAATGTATTGAAACCATAGTCTCCCTGTCCACTCCTAGCTCTTCTCCAAGTTTCCTCACCCCCACACCTATTTGCTCTTCTGTAACTTTGCTCTCCTTCCATTTCATCTTAAGAAAAGCTCCGGCCTCCTAGAGATGAAAACCATACAGGACAAAAAAATGATACAATAAGACAAGGAAGGTGAAAGCCCTCATTATATCAAGGCTGGATGAGACAATCCAGTAGGACAAAAGTCTCAAGAACAGGAAAAAGAATTGGGGATATACCTTCTCCCACCCTTTGGAGTTTCACAAAACACCAAGCAAAACTTCATAACACAGAAATAGCCAGAAGATCTGGTACAGAGTCATGCAGGCCATGTTCTTGCTGATTCAGTCTCTGAGAGCCCATGTGAGCCCTTATTAGTTGATATGGTGGGCCATATTCTGCTGGTGTCTACCATTCACTTTTCCATTTCCCTCTTCTGTGGGTATCCCTGATCTCCAAGGGTAGGAACCTGATGGTACCCTTCAACATAGACTCTGTATAATGACTGCTGGAGGAAGTCTCCCTGATGACAACTGGACAAGGCACCTATCTATCAAAATAGCAGAGTATGATTAGTAATAAATTTTTTGAAGACAGGATTTCTCTGTGCAGCTTTGGCTGTCCTGAAACTTTCTCTGTAGACCAGGCTGCTCTTGAACCCAGAGTTCTGCCTGCCTCTGCCCAATTTCATTGACTTCCCTTCCCTTCCCTTCCCTTCCCTTCCCTTCCCTTCCCTTCCCTTCCCTTCCCTTCCCTTCCCTTCCCTTCCCTTCCCTTCCCTTCCCTTCCCTTCCCTTCCCTTCCCTTCCCTTCCCTTCCCTTCCCTTCCCTTCCCTTCCCTTCCCTTCCCTTCCCTTCCCTTCCCTTCCCTTCCCTTCCCTTCCCTTCCCTTC
>JAPYYD010005093.1:0-12474 GCA_028551405.1 Uromys caudimaculatus | reverse complement strand
CTTTACTCTAAAAAATCAATGTGAATTTCACTTACTTACACTAACTACACTTAAACGGGCACACTATCAGTAAATATAGATATTTAATCAAATGAGTCAATTACTATATTTTAAATAAATGTATTTCCAACTGTGGACTAAAGGTGAGTTGACTAGAAGTGACAGAACAAATGGACAGATTGACACACAGCCAGGACTTTCACTTAATTTGAGCCCACGTCAGTTAGATACTAACTACCTTTTTCTATGCTATGAGCTGATCAGGGTTTAAAGCCAAATGTATCCCATTGTTTGTGTCTATGATATATAGAAGAATTCTCGTCTGAACAATTTCATTTTCTCCCAGTTTTTGAAGTGGATCTTCAGGAATATTATTTAAGGTTGACACAAATATTTATCCCCAAATCTCAATAAACTATTTTATTGATGTCTGTCCTTCAAACCATTTACGAACTTATGAGAAGATACCTTAGATTTTTACTTGATAATGTCAGTACCAACTCAAACCTTCTAGTATAATATGAATGGTGTGATCATGGTCAGTCGAGATTCCATGTGACGTGGTCCCAGAGAAGACCTCCATGGTCATAAATTACAATGCAACCATGTATATGGCTTGATTTCATCACAGCAGTTTTCTCGAGTATGTGCAGAATCACCAATGAGGAACTACTCAGTGGCTGCAGATTCCCCTGATTAGTAGCTGCTATTAGTAGGGACAGTAGCTGTTTCTTGTCTCTTCATACTAATTTGGAATCTATGAGGTCAAGAGGCTTACAGATTTTCCACTTGTGTGCAAGGATCATAATCAGGGATTCCCCCCTCCTGCTTCTACAGTCTCCCTAGAAACAACAAGCAAGAGGACACCTGCTTCTCATATGTTAAATATTTTACTTTGAGAATATGTCTCACTGTATAGTCCACATATCTCACAAAGTTACAATACTCATAAGTCAGCTTGAACAGTGCTAGAAGTAATAGCTTGTGTTTTCACATCTGCTTTCTTTTCACGATGTTTGTTATTCTTTTCCAGATTCAAAGAGCAGGATAGTACCTTAAACAATTCCTTTCTAGAAAATGTGTCTAAAACTTATGACACAACAAACTAAGATATGTGTAGGGGAGTTTCCACACAACCACAACCATGTTAGAAGAAAAAGAATTGCGATCATGAAGTAATGATATAAGAATAACCTCTTAGAGAAAGGAATAAAAGAACATATTTTCCTTTGGATAAAATGACCTAATTAAAGTGTAGACTCTCATAGTAAGGAATGCATGTTGCACATACTCACAGGTTACTAGACACAACCAAAACATCATTAAATAAGGATAGATGTCTTTTATTCCTTTTCTTGCCGCTTGTGAGTTCCACGGGGCCTTGGCACAGCAAGGTTCGATGTATGTCTCCCATGTCTTCCTTCTCAAGCGTTTCCATATAGAAAAAATAAGATACTCCTGGTACAGGTCTCCACCTAACAGAACAAGGATTCAGTGTGTGCATTATACGACCAATGTTCATACTAAATTTGAAAGGGTTCGTGATATTAATCGACAGTAAATAACGTTGAAAGAGAATGTCTGAGGATTACTATACCAGCATTTATGATGATAACAGTTAATATATGGTACACATGTATTCAAGTCAAAAATGAATAAAAATGTGATACCAAAAGATAATTTTAACTCTTAACATAAATATATGCTAATGGGAAAGATATTAAGAAATTAAAAATTAATAATTGTTAAAATTTTAGACTGCTTTTTATACATGTGAACAGCCTGGCCTTTAATATATCGATCTATATATCTGTTTCCTTCAGAAATTTCTTTTTAATGTCACTGTCCATTCACCAACCTGTCTTGGATGTTGAAAAGTAGAAAAGAGTAGCTGGTGTATATTGTATTCTGAAGGTATAATTGTATTAATCTAAACAACTCAAGCCAAAGACATGTGCTTTTGTGATTCTGATGTTCAGCTGGACTGTCAAAACTCTTATAATTAACTATATCACTGTAAATTCAGAAAAACAAACAAAGAAAAAATTGAACAAATCCTCCAGCATTCAAAAAATATATGTGAAGTTGGTCTTGTCCAGAAAAGCAGTCATTTCCCTTCCCTCTTTTCTGTAGCTCCTATAAAGATCTCAATACTGATTCTGGGAAGTAAAAATTCTTGTACATCTTAAAGTCTCCAGCTAGATTTCCTTAAGGGAATATAATTCTGCCCAAACGATGGTACATCTTTCAAAATTTATGTAAAGAGGCATCATATCTTTTACTTAGAAAAGCTAATGTAAAAAAGGCAGCAGTTCAGATATCTATCATTAACACTATGACTCTAAGAGTCTAAGACACGCCAGAATCACATGGGGCCTTAAAGATAAGTGTGCTTGTATGGTAGAGTCAGAGAGCTTCCTGCCAGGAAAGTCAGACAACATTGAGGACTACAGAAGAGGGTTCATGCTTGTTAGTATATAACAACCTTTTATACTAAAGCCTAGAGTCACAAAGTCCTGGGACTAAAACAACATGGGAGATAATCTGTGAATCTCACAATTAAATACACAGTAAAGCTTGGATACATAACAATCATTGAAAGATTGTATAAAATTAGAATGCCTGAGTCTTAGAAATGATTGTATTTTCAGAATAGTTATAAATTGGGCCTTCTGAAAACAGTGCAGTATCCCTCTCCTTATGAAATATCTTTGTTTCTTTTAGGGGATTGGTACTGAATATTGCTAATAAGTTACTCTTCATAAGGCACTGATAAGTTAAAAGATAGTTTACAAGATCTGGATAATCAAGATAGAACACTTCCTGATTCCATTAGACTATCATAGGAATCAAATTAGTTACTGTATCCCTACCTTTACAGGGGAGCCTGGAATTGAGAACCAATCAATGTATTTGTAATTATCGCTTCCCTTCTAAGCACCAAATACCAGACTGTAGACTGCAGTTGGTAAACCAACTACTGAAGTCTGAGGATGCTTTCGTTGTCATGGTGACAGGCCATTGTGATGTCATGATTCAAAGGCTCATGCTATAACTGACATAGTGACAAGTGCATTTCATGTCCTTGAATCTTTTTGCTTTAAAGAGTATTCTTTAAACAATGATTGAACGATAGGTATTTTCATTAAATTACAGATATTCAGAAAATATAAGATATGATAGATGATAGATAGATAGATAGATAGATAGATAGATAGATAGATAGATGATAGATATCAATAATACCTGTTTAAGGAATGGAGGAATTTTTTATAAAACATTGTGAAATGCATATTATTTCCCAAATAATATCAATAGCTAATTCTTTTTTAACCTATCAAAGATATATGTGAAAATGAAACTTTAGTAACACTGTGAACCTTAGGCACAACATGAAAAAATCATAAAAGAAAAAAAATAAATGTGCTTAACTGAATAGAGTCAGAAAGCTTCATCCACAGGGAAGTCAGACATCACTGAATATTTGTATATTATTTTTCCCATTGCAATGATGCTTATTTCAGAATCATTGTTTAGTATAAAATACATTCTTTAAATGAAATCATTCTATCATTTACAACTTCACTATAAAAACGGTTAAAATAAATATAAACTATGATTCTATTTAATTTTATTGCTATTATTGAAAGTTTGAGGCTTAAAAATTAGGTCTTTTTCTTTCTTTTCTTCCTTATTTTCTTCCTCCTTTTTTAAAATATAGATTCTTTGTCATACAACACATTCTAATAGTTTTCCCTCCCTCTACTCTGCTCAGCTCCCTACACACACACACACACACACACACACACACACACACACACACACACATACTCCTCGTCTCACATCTGGGTTCAGTCCATTCCTTTCTCTCATTAGAAAAGAACAGGCTTCTCAGAGATAACATTTCATATCAAAATAAAATACAGTAAGATAAAATGAAAAGCATTATATTGAAGTAGGACAAGCTAAGCCAAAAGAAAGTAAAAGAGCCCCAACACAAGGCAAAAGAATCAGACTCACTCGTTTGCACATTCCTAGTGTATGTACAGAGGATCCTTATTGACTCCTGTAGGCCTTGTGATTCTTGCTCCAGTTTCCATGAGTTATTTGAGTTTTGTTCATGTATTTTAAATGGCTTTGCTCTCCTGGTCTTCCATCCCATACGGTTCCCTCACTCCTAAAACAGAAAAGCAGTCTTTAAAATTTTTTATTACAGAATTTGAACACTCCAAAAATTCATTACTTTAAAGAACATATTCAAAATATGTAGTGATAAATTGTGTAATATATGAAGTGATACATTGAGATAAATTCTGAAGTATCCATTGATGCAACCTTTCAGTATTTCAATCGGTTACTGGTGATTGTGATTATACAGATTTTTTCTCTGTATTTAAATCTCATTCTATTTACTCCCTTAATACAAGCACTTACATAACAGATTAAGAATAATATTTAGTCTTCAAATATTATTTCTTTATCAGCAATTATAAGGTTGAATATAATTCGCTTTGCAATGCTGACAGAATCAGTTTGTTTTTCTTGAACAATGTGAAGTAAACTGAGACTATTTCTCCATGTTAAGTCCTGCATCCCCCAAAATAGAAACAGTGATTCCCTCTTCTATGTACACAGTTCAAGAATGGAGTTGTGTGAGAATTCTGAATGATTGTGAGAAAGCTCCAAGAAAACAAGATGTGAATCTTGTAGCCTCAGTTTCTTCAAACTCATAATTTTTCTTGAAATGGTTTTTGTGCTCCACCCAGGGGTAGTGAATAGGTGTGAATTTCCTTCAGCTGTTGTTATTAACATGCCTACATGGAAATACAGGTTTTGCCACCTGTGTCCTATCCTTGTAATTGAACTCCTTACACCTGTGACTCTTTTCCTTTCCTTTTTCTTTCTTTTTTACCACTGCTGCCCCTTGGTTGCCCCCCTCCCCCCACACCCTGGTAATTCAGGTCTCTGTCAGGTTAGCTGCTTCATCTTCTCTTGAAGCCAGTGAAGTAGCCCTGCTAGAACACATCCCACATACAGACCACAGCTTCTCATACTGTCCCCATTCCAGTTATTTGTGACTCACATGAAGACAAAGGTTTGTAACTGCTACATATGTACATAGAGGCATAGGTCCGGGTCTTGTATATTCTTTGTTTGGTGGTTCATTGAGATAGGGCTCTAAGAGCCCCAAGGGTCCAGGTTAGTTGACTCTGTTAGTCTTCCTGTGAAGTTCCTATCCTATTTGGTGCCTGCAATGCTACTTATTCTTCAATAAGAGTCCCCAAGCTCCATCCACTGTTTCTGGGTGTCTGTATCTGTCTGAGTCAACTGCTGGGCAGAACCTCTCAGAGGACAACTTGCTCCTGTCTGGACTCAACTAAGAACATCATTAGTAGTGTTAGGGATTGGTGCTTGCCCATGGTCTCAAGTTGGACTGGTCTTTGATCGGCCATTCCCTTAGTTTCTGCTCCATCCCCCATGCCTGCATTTCTTTTAGGTAGGACTCATTTGGGTTTGAACGCTTTGTGAGTGGATTGGTGTCTCTATTGCTCCACTGGGGTCCCTGAATTGAATGCAGCCTCTTCAGGTTGCATATTCCCAATGTAGTGAGTCATAGCTATGGTCATCTTCTTTGATTTTTTGGTACGACTCTTCTTCATGGGTATCTGTCTTGTTCTGCAGATGCCCACCATCTTCTCACCCCTGTGAGTTGCAAATATCAATTCCTTTTCATGGCCATCTAGCCTTCTCTCCTGTCCTTCTCTTACATCTCCCTAAGCCCCATATACCCCTCCCCATAACCTTCCCTCACGGTTTCCTTCCTCCATCTCCGTCTTAGGAGTATTTTATTCCCCCTTCAATGTGAGATCCAATCTTGGATTTCCTTCTTGTTCACCATCTTTGAGTCTGTGGAGTGTAACATGGTATCTGCATTTTATGGCCAAAATGTACTCATAAGTGAGTCCATACCATGCATGTAATTTTGGGACTGAGTTAACTCACTCTGGATGATATTCTCAAGTTTGATTCATTTGCCTGCAAAATTCATGATATCTTTTTTTCTTAAGAGTTAATACTATTGTATTGTGCAGATGTACCACATCTTCATGATATTTTGTTTGTATGATATTTTTTGATATATCCATTCAATTGAGGACATTTAGTTTTTTTTCAGTTTCTGGCTATTACAAATAAAGTTGCCAGTAACTTTGTGGGATGTTGTAGCAACTTTTGAGTATTATTTTTTTTATATACTCCAGATTTTGTCGCCCTCTTGGGCTACCCTTTGACTGTTTTACATCCCATACCTCTCCCCCCCTTTCCAGGAGGATGTCCCCACCCCCCACCCAGCCAGACCTCTCACCTCCCTGAGTACTTCAATCTTTTAAGAGTTAGGTACACCTTCTCTGACTGAAACATGACCCAACAGTCCTCTGCTATGTGTAGGGGGCCTCATAAGAGCTGTTGTATGATGCCAGGTTTGTGGTTCACTGTCTGAGATATCTCAAAGATCCAGGTTAACTGAGACTGCTGGTCCTCCTACAGGGTCGCCCACTTCCTATATTTCCCTAAATCAACTACAGGGGTCAGCAGCTTCTGTCCACTGGTAGGGTATAAATATCTTTATCTGACTCTTTTAGATACTTGTTGGGTCTTTTGTGTGGCAGTTAAGATAGGTCCCTTTTTGTGAGCACTGCATAGCCTCAGTAGTAGTGTCAGGCCTTGGGGCCTGCCTTTGAGCTGGATCCCACTTTGGGCTGTCCATGGACCTTCTTTCCTCCAGTGCCTCTCAAATTCTGTCCCTGAATTTCTTTCAGGGATGAACAAATATGGGTCAGAGATTTTGAATGTGGAATGGCAACCCCATCTCTCCCTAGATGCCCTGTCTTTCTGCTGGATTTGGGTTTTAAAGTTCCCACTCCCCAGTATAGGGCATTCCATCCAAGGTCTCTCCCTTTGAGGTCAGAGAGTCTCTTATCTTCCAGGTCTCTGGTACATTTTGGAGGGTCCCTGAGCTCCTATATCGTGAGATTGACTGCTTCTATTCTTTCTTCTGGCCCTCAGGACACCAGTCCTCTTGTCCCACCTAACACCTGATCATGTTTTCCAATTCCCCTCCCAGTCCCATTTCACAACCAGGTCCTTGTCTTCCTGCCCCTCCTGTGATGGTTTTCTTCTCTCTCCCAAGTGGGATTGAGGAGTCCTCACTTGGGCCCTATGGCTTGTTAACCTTTGAGTGTTGTGGACTGTATCTTGTGTATTCAGTACTTTTTTTCAGCTAATATCAACTTATTAGTGACTACATACCATGCATGTTTTAGGACAATATTTTAGGATGATTTCAGGATGATATTTTCTAGTTCCACCAATTTGCATACCAAAGTCAGAATGCACTTATACTTTTTTTTTGCCTTAACAATGTTTTATTGGATATTATCTTTATTTACATTACAAATGTTATCCCCCTTCGTCTCTCCACAAACCCCTTATACTATCTCCCCTCCCCCTGCTTCTATGACATTGTTCCCCAACCCACCCACCCACTTCCACCTCATTGTCCTGGCATTCCACTACACTGGGGCCTCAATCCTTCACAGGCCCGAGGGCCTCTCCTGATATTGGTGCAGGATAAGGCCATCCTCTGTTACATGTGCAGGTATAGCCATGGGTTCCTCCATGTGTACTCATTTGTTGGTGTTTTAGTACCTGGGAGCTCTGATGGGTCTGTTTGGGTGATATTGTTGTTTTTGCTATGGGGTTTGAATGTTCTTCAGGTCCTCCAGTCCTTTCTCAAACTCCTCCATCAGGGACCCTGTGCTCAGTCCAATAGTTGGCTGAGAGCATCTGCCTATGTATTTGTCAGGCTCAGGCAGAGCCTTTAGGGAGAAAGCTTTATTGGGCTCCTGTCAGCAAGCACTTCTTGGCATCCACAATACTGTCTTGTTTTGGTGACAGTATATGGGATGGATTCCCAGGTGGGGCAGCCTCTGGATGGTCTTTCCCTCAGTCTCTGCTCCACACTTTATTTCTGGATTTTCTCCCCTGAGTAATTTGTTTCCCCTATTAAGAATGACTGAAGAAGCACACACCCGTGGGTCTTCCTCCTTCTTGAGCTTCCTGTAGTCTTTGAATTGTGTTTTGTGTATTCCTAGCTTTTGGGTTATATCTACTTACCAGTGAGTGCATACCATGTGTGTTCTTTTGTGACTGGGTTACCTCACTCTGGATGATATTTTAAACTTCCATTCATTTGCCTAATGATTTCATAAATTTATTGTTTTGAATAGCTGAGTAGTACTCTATGGTGGAAATGTACCTCATCGTCTGTATCCATTCCTCTGTTGAACAACATCTGGGTTCGTTCCAGATTCTGGCTATTATAACTACGGCTTTAGTAACATAGTGGAACATGTGCCCTTCTTATATGTTGGAGCTTCTTTTGGATAAATGCCCAGGAGTGGTTGAGCTGGGTCCTGAGGTAATACTATGTCCTATTTTCTAACGAACTGCCAGACTGATTTCCAGAGTGATTGCACCAGCTTGTAGTCCCACCAACATTGGAGGTGTATTCATCTTTCTCCACATCCTTGCCAGCATTTGCTGTCACCTGAGTTTTTAGTCTTAGCCATTCTGACTGGTGTGAGGGGGAGGAGAACACGTAAATTGCCATTTTGCAAAGACTACGGACAATCATGAATCTGGCACATTGGAGGCTAAGCAATAACGTACTTTAATAACATTTATTATAATAGATAAGAATATGCAATACACAACATTAAATATAGTGAGTAAAACTATTAGTAACAAATAATATGGTTAAATATATACTCTAGTTGTTTCTTGTAATAATCTCCTTTGCTATAGTTACTTGGGAAGTAGAAGGGAACGTTGAAAGAGAATGACCAGAAACTTCTTCAGTCAATAAGAAGTTTCTTTTGTGCAAAGTTATATGTTGAAATTGGTCCGTTTTCCCCTGGTAAATGAAACATAAGTTGTCATCATTAGATATTCTCAGATGATAGTTTCAGCCTATTTCAGGTAAGACAAGTTTTTCAGTATATTTTCTGAACTATACACAAAGAATTTCTTGAGACAACAATATATCTGATCTTGAGTGGTGTTACTGTTAAATCAGGTATGTTTTAGCCTGTTTATGATTCTTCACAAATGTGTTTTAATGGATCTCATGCATCTTAATATTTAAACCACATGCAAAGCATTTGGCAAGATTGTCTCTCAAATGAAATTAAACAAACATCAGTGTTTATGTACAAGTAGAGCAAACCTTTTGGCCCATGGTTTAATCTCATAGTATGTTTAATGGATTTTTAAATCAATTGTTTCTAAGTAATCATTTTAAAAATGATTTAGTACCCATGATATCCTACATGACTCATGGACCATGGGAAGAAAGATGAATAATATAGCATGTAGTATTCTGAAATACTTACAGAGGCAAAATAAGGAGTTGCTCTGTCATATATACAAGTACATATGTATGTATATATGTGCCACTATGTATACCTAAGTATATATACATAGCAGGTAATATTCTGGAATTCTTACAGAAGCTAAATTAAGAGTCCTTCTGTCATATATACATGTAAGTATGTATGTATGTATGTATATATATATATATATGTGTGTGTGTGTGTGTGTGTGTGTCTATGAGTATACATATGTATATATCCTTATGTTCATATATAGTTTAAAGTGTTCTTTAATAAAAACATTTCCCATACTGTAGTATCAGGATATGCCCCAATGATTCTCTAATATTTACAAATTATGAAATCAGGGAATGATATCATCCTTCCATCCATTTGATAACTAATTATAACTTCTCTCACCCTTTAGTACCTTGCTCCTAAGGAGCAACTGATGAAATCTTTAATTGTTCAATATTAGCATTTGAGGTTTGATCGCTGTTGGCATGTATGCCATTTACAGAACAGGTGACTTACCAGCAGCATGTAGTGATGTGTTTCTGTGTTCTGACCTCTATTGATTATCTTTACAAATTACATGTCCATCACCTCCAAATATTTCTATGCAGTTGTCAATCATGCTTTGTATAATAGATATCTGTAACACCACAAGGCCAAAACAAGATCCTCTATCATTTCCCATAGTTTACAAAATTGAAATCATTAAAAAATTGAAATCCAAAATGATGAGGAAAATAGTTACTACAAGATGATATGATCTTGTGAAATGAAGTCTCTGACAGAAATGGAGACTCTAAGTTTTTTGCAACTTACTTAAAATAGTTAAAATTCCTTACATATTGCAAAGAATGAGGGAACTACTAAAGCAAAGTAACATTTCAGAACTGATATGCTGCCAGAATAACTGTGAGTGAATCAAATTAATGACTTCAAAGGTTTCTGGAATTGGTGATTTATTTTTTTATTTTTTTATTTTTTTGCGGGAATGTGGGGAGGAGGTGGAGTTTCATTGTGATGGTTTGAATGGGATGCCTGTCTAATATGATACCATCTTTGTGACACCTTTCGGTGGTTTAAGTGTCTTGACTTTCCTGGAAGAAGTAGGTCATTGGTTAGACTTTAAGGTTACAGAAGCCAGGTGCCATTTGCAGTGTATCATCTGTGCTTCAGGTTTTCTGCCTAAGATGAGAGCCACCAGGTCTCTGCTTCCAGACTGGTTGTTCTACCTTCCTGCAGTCATGCTCCTCTGTCCTGAGTTTGAAGGATTGTAATCTCTCATCATCTCGATGTCCCAAATAAGCATTTACTTCTATAATTTGCCCTAGTCCTGGTGTTTTATTAAAGCAATAGGAAAAAGACTACGAGAAGAAGTTGGCAAGAAGAGGGATCTTAGATGAGAAAATGCCTCCACCAGATTGGCCTATTGTACAGGGAAGTCTATGGAATACTGTCTTGATTAACAATGGAATTGGTAGGGCCCAGGTCTCCAGGATGGTGCCGCCCTTGAGCTGCTAGTCAGACAGAGAAAGATATGAGGTGCAGGAGAGGAGGCAGAACTTCGGTACAGTTTCTGCTTCAGTTCTTGACTCCAGGTTCCTGCCCTGCTTCGGTTTGGGCCCTGACATTTCTCAGTAGTTAACTGTAACTAGAAGTATATCGTGAAGTGGAACCTGTTCTCCATAAGATGCTTTTCATCAGTGTAGTTTGATAGCTATAGTAGGAAATTCAAATACTTTCTGACTTTAACAACCCTTTCCTGGGCTATCATAGTCCATTGTGTGTAACATCATCATGACATCCTTCCTGTGGACCTCCTGTCTGGAAACAACTTGTTAAAATATACCCTTGTTCTCTTCCTTTTCTCTTTTTTTTTTTTTTGGTTATTATCCTTTGTGGTTGTCTTTCTCTTTGCCTTTTCAAAATGAATGTTGTTTGTTGATTCAATGTGAATTTCTCATCATGAAACCCGGTAACACTCATTTTTCAATCATTTTCTCCGAAATTGAAAAAAATTGAAATTTAAATAAATTTGAAATTAAAATTAAATTGAGGGAGGAGGTGCTTGTGATATGGGACTTAGAGGAGGGTATTGCAATCAGAATATAAAGTAAACAAATACAGTAATGAAAATTAAGCGTATGTATTTATAGTAAAATTAGGAGCTACAGAAAGCCTGAGGTACATAAAGCTGTGCCTGAAATAAGATACACTATTCTTTTTTATATAATAGGAGTTAGGCCTAAAATAATAGAAAGCATCTTGTATAACACACACTACTTTTGTATCATTATTCATTATATCCGATATTGTGTGTGTGCATATATATATATATATATATATATATATATATATATATATATATATATATATATATAATGTGATTTTATACAACCAGCAGTGCAGTTGGTTTGATATTTCATAATTATTATAGTCTCACCACTAGGAAGCACAAATATCATATGCTCCAAAAGTACAACTATAATAGCAAACAAACAATACATTAGGTAATCTGAATTTTTTCAACTTCATATTGTCTTCTTGAAGTGTAAATATATATGCAGCATATTGTTTCCTAAATCATGAATATCTAAACTCAATATCTGAAAAGTAAGAAAAAAAAAAGGAAAGACAGAACCAAAAAGAAATGATTCATTTCCTTCAACCACATTAACAATCGCCCTTCCCAATTCTTGCTGAAAGAGCTAAATGCATCTCACACTCCAGAAGACTGCAATAACAAGGTGTCCTTTAACATCAGTGACTTTTTTGAGGTATTTCCAACTCCTGGACCACAAAGAGGGCTTTGTTCCCAAAGGGAAATATCACATCCCCCTACCTTTTTTGTGAGGTCACTCCCAAATGAGCTCCTGCAAGTCGGATCCCACAGCACATGAGGGGCTATGCGGACAGATAACATGTAGGTGTCTAGGTGATTCCTGGAAGAGGTTTTAATTTTTGATAACACACGGATTAGTTGTTTGAGCAAGACGTAGTTTGTTTGTGGCATCTTCTGCAGAATACTGTA
>JAPYYD010005092.1:0-12474 GCA_028551405.1 Uromys caudimaculatus | reverse complement strand
CACGCCTTTAATCCCAGCACTTGGGAGGCAGAGGCAGGTGGATTTCTGAGTTCGAGGCCAGCCTGGTCTACAGAGTGAGTTCCAGGACAGCCAGGGCTACACAGAGAAACCCTGTCTCGAAAACAAAAACAAAAACAAAAACAAAAAAAATCATAGGGTAAAACTCTGTGTTTTCTGATGGTCTTAGGGGACCCTGTGAAAGGGTCTGTCTTAGTGTTTCTATTACTGTGAAGAGACACCATGACCAAGGCAACTCTTACAAAGGCAAACATTCACCTGGGGCTGGCTTATAGTTTTGGGGTTCAGTCCATTATCATCATGGCAGAAGCATGGCAGCCTGCAGGCAGGCATGGTGCTGGAGAGGAGCTGAGAGTTCTGCATCTGTAGCAGAAGGCAGCCAGGAGAGGCTCCCTTCCACCCTGGGTGGAGATGAAACACAAGTCCTCCAAGCCCACCCACACAGTGATGCACTTCCTCCGACAAGGCCATATCTTCTAATAGTGCCACTTTCCATGGGCCAAGCATATTCAAACCCCCACAGGGTCATTCAATCCCAAAGAGGTCACTACCCACAGATTGAGAACCACTGCTCTCTGGAGTCAGGTGAGGGAATTACAACTTTTATGTGGTCTGAAGTTTCCAATTAGTTTTTAGGCCTGTTTTCTTTGGTATGATTTTAATAAGCCCGTGTGACCTATTGTGGTGGTTTGAATATGCTCGGCCCAGGGAGTGGCACTATTAGGAGGTGTGGCCTTGTTGGAGGAAGTGTGTCATCCTGGGCGTGGGCTTTAAGCCCCTTGTCCTAGCTGCCTGGAAGCCAGTCTTCTGTCAGCCTTTGGATGAGGATGTAGACCTCTCAGCTCCTCTCCAGCACCATGCCTGCCTGGATGCTGCCATGCTTCTCCTTGATGATAATGGACTGAACCTCTGAAACTGTAAGCCAGTCCCAGTTAAATGTTGTCCTTTATAAGACTTGCCTTGGTCATGGTGCTTGCTCACAGCAGTGAAACCCTAGCTAAGACACAGATGTACTTTCACTTGCCTTGGTCATGGTGCCTGCTCACAGCAGTGAACCCTAGCTAAGACACCTATGTATCCTTTATAAGACTTGCCTTGGTCATGGTGCCTGCTCACAGCAGTGAACCCTAGCTAAGACACCTATGTATCCTTTAAAAGACTTGCCTTGGTCATGGTGCCTGCTCACATCAGTGGAACCCTAACTGAGACCCCTATGTACTTTCACTTCACCCCAGTAAACTTCTTAAAACCCATTTCCCAAAGTGTTTCCTTGCCTCCCTGTCTAGGACCCGAGCAAGTTTCACAGCTGCATTCACCGTTGCTGCCCGCATCTGCTCTTGTGTGCTCTGAACTGGTCCCCACCCTTGACTTGACTGGGAGTGGCTTTGTTCGAGGTCAGAGCTGTTTCTCTTCTCTCCTGCTACTTACCACCAAGGTTTGGGGTGCTGTTATTCTCAAGGACCTTGGTTTGGGCTTTCCTGGATGCAAAGCCTGAGATAAGAATGGGGGTGCATCCTTGGGATGGGGGTGTTAGTGTTTTCAGGAAGCAAGGACAGAGGAGGTGTTGAAACCGGAAAGAAGAAGAAAAAAAAAAAATGAGAGGATGTGATTGAGGTCATCCCAGAAGCAACCCATAATGGCCCATCAGGAGGCTAGGCTTTCCACACTGCCCCTGCCCTCCTAGACTCTGTCCCCAACCTGGTCCAGGCTATTGAGTCATCAAGTGTTCCCAGATTTGGAGAAAAGTCCTGGGACAGTGTGGTGGTTTAACTGAGAATGGTCCCCATAGGCTCATGTATTTGAATACTTGGTGTCTAGTTGGTGGAAACAATTGGAAAGGATTAGGGGTCGTGGCCTTGCTGGAGGAGGTGTGTTTTAAACCTAAGGCATGGGCCTTAAGGTTTAAAAAGCCCTTGTTAGTTCTCTCTGCCTTGTGCTTGTCAGTTACACTTGAGCTCTCAGCTCCAGCGCCATGCTTGGCTGCCTGCTGCCATGCTCCCTGCCAAGATGGTTGTGGATGTTACTCCTCTGGTACTGTGAGCCCCAATTAAATGCCTCCTTTTATGAATAGCCTTGGGCACAGTGTCTCTTCCCAGCAATCGGAAGGTAACTAAGGACAGGAGAGTGGAAAGCCACTCACAGCAAACTGCATAGGTGCGGAGCCCTGGAAATCCACACAGCCATCTCAGAGAGGTTCGAGGTCCCACAACAAAGGCCACAAAAGCATTTGCTGTGACAGGTGCCTTGGTGTCTGATTGTGTGTTCTGTTGGAGATGGGAGGACAAGCCAGCCCTTCTAGCCTCACGCTTGCAGAGGTGCCTAGGGACATGCCTGATTATCTAGCCTCGAGGTCTGTGTTGCTACGCAGGTTTGGCCTCTCAGAGTGTAGGCACTGTAGCTACTTTCTTCTTGTTGGCAGCAACAGGTGGTGGGGGCAAGCCAGGCTTGACTGGGTTGGAAGAAAAGGAGCTGCCAGAAGGATCAAGCCCACTGTCAAGGGCAGGCAGCTGGGCCTTGTCGGCGGAGACTAAGCTCCAAAACCAGGAAGCCCCTTGGGATTGGAGTGTCGTGGAGAGACCACAGTGTACTGTCCAAAGCATTCTTTACAGAAGGCCACCAAGCCTCATGGGCCTAAGCAATGTGATCAGAAGATAAGAGGCCCTGGGTCTGTTCCTGGCTACATTTTCTACCACTGCCTTAACGACCAGTGTACTGGCTGGTTTTGTGTGTCAACTTGACACAAGCTGGAGTTATCACAGAGAAAGGAGCCTCAGGTGAGGAAATGCCTCCATGAGATCCAAGTGTAAGGCATTTTCTCAATTAGTGATCAAGGGGGGAGGGCCCCTTGTGGGTGGTGCCATTCCTGGGCTGGTAGTCTTGGGTTGTATAAGAAAGCAAGCTGAGCAAGCCAGTAAGTAACATCCCTCCATGGCCTCTGCATCAGCTTCTGCCTCTAGGTTCCTGACCTGCTTGAGTTCCAGTCCTGACTTCCTTTAGTGATGAACAGCAGTGTGGAAGTGTAAGCTGAATAAACCCTTTCCTCCCCAACTTGCTTCTTGGTCATGATGTTTGTGCAGGAATAGAAACCTGACTAAGACAACCAGTCACAGGCTTCTTGGCTTTACAAGGTACACAAGCTAGAATCTTACAGTTCTAGAAGCCAGATGTCCCCAGGAGTCTCTCTGGATGGAAGTAGAGATGCCCCAGGGCTTCTCTCTGGAGAAGAAGTGTTTCCCTACCTCTCCCAGTTTCTATACCCCATCTCCTGCCTCCTCACACGTCCCTGGTTCCCAGCCTCTTCCTCCACTTCTAAAGCCAGAACGTGCCAGGCAGTGGTGGCGCACGCCTTTAATCCCAGCACTCGGGAGGCAGAGGCAGGTGGATTTCTGAGTTCGAGGCCAGCCTGGTCTACAGAGTGAGCTCCAGGACAGCCAGAGCTACACAGAGAAACCCTGTCTCAAAAAAAAAAAAAAAAAAAAAAAAAAACAAAAAAAAAAACAAAAAAAAAACAAAAAAAAAAAACAAAAAAAAAAAAAAACAAAAAAACCGAACTTTATATCCTTGGATAACAGTGGGAAAACACTAGGAAGCTCTGCTGGTTCTAGGCCCTTCTGTTCTCTCCATCTCACTGACATGTTGGTCATAAGCTCTGACTCACACATTGGTCTGTAAGTCGCCTCTTCTCACCCAGCAGTCAGACTGTCCCCATCTGCTTCAACTTTCAATGGCTTCCCGACTCCAAAATCTAGCCAGTCCCATTCTGAATCCCAGTGTTCGCTGAAGGGTTAGCCTCAGTGCCTAAGACATATGCCTTAGGTCCAAGCTCCAATAATGCCCCAAACAAGCAACAAACAAACAAACAAACAAACAAACAAAAACCTACCACTACCACCAACAATAACAAACAAACAAACAAAAAAGCAAGTGTACTGGCTGGTTTGTGTGTCAACTTGTCACGAGTCATCAGAGAGGAAGGAGTCTCAGGTGAGGAAATGCCTCCATGAGAGGCCCATGGGAGGGCCCAGCCCATTGTGAGTGGTGCCATCCCTGGGCTGGTGGTCCTGGGTTCTATAAGAAAGCAGGCTGAGCAAGCCATGGGGAACAAGTCAATAAGCAACATCCCTTCATGGCCTCTGTATCAGCTCCTGCTTCCTGACCTGCTTGAGTTCCAGTCCTGACTTCCTTTGGTGATGAACAGCAACATGGAAGTGTAAGCTCAGTACACCCTTTCCTCCCCAACTTGCTTTTTGGTCATGGTGTTTTCTTGCAGCAATAGAAACTCTTAAGACATCAATCAGGCTGGGCAGTGGTGGCGCACACCTTTAATCCCAGCACTTGGGAGGCCGAGGCCGGTGGATTTCTGAGTTCGAGGCCAGCCTGGTCTACAGAGTGAGTTCCAGGACAGCCAGGGCTACACAGAGAAACCCTGTCTCGAAAAACCAAAAAAAAAAAAAAAGACACCAACCAACCCCAAACTACTAGTTACCCTGCACTCCATAAGTATGTACAATTCTTAAGTCTCAGTACAACACTGCCCATGCTGGGTATGGTGGCACACACCTGTCGTCCTAACACCCAAGCAGAGGCAGAAGGAGGTGCCATGGTTTGAGGCTAGCCTGGGATACAGAGTGAAGCTGAAAATGTCTGTCTCACAGTGTCCCCCACCTGCCCCCCCCAAAATAAATCAAGTTGACAGCAAACCTGTTCCCAGAAACCACTTCAATTTTAGTGAGTGGTGGTACAGATGAGTTGGTTCTCATTGTTTCTTATGGTGGGTGGGTAGGGGGAGGCAGAGAGTTTGGGATTTCAACCAAACTGGCCTCCTTCCCTTCTAGAGCCTTCCCCAGCCCCAGACCTTGAGGCTTCCTCTGCTCAGCTTTCCTCCCCTCTGCTGACCCCCTAAACCTTCTCCACTCTCGGCATAAGCCCTTAGCACACCCGTGTTTCAGTGCAGGCTCTAACCAAATTTGGCCCCTTGACTTTTGTTAGTTTGTGTCTCCAACTAGGTTAGATGTCCGATTCCAGCAGGGCCTTGAGAGATTGAGATAACACCTTGCTGGCTGCTGTTGCTTCCTTTTCTTTTTGACAGACTTTCTGTATCTTAAAGCTGGCTTCAAAGTTCAGGTCATCCTCCTGCCTCTGCATCTCCAGTGCTGGGATTATAGACATCAAACAAGTTTGGCACCTGGTGTTTGATGGGTGTCCGGGTAAATTCTCTTGATTAAAGGAGTCAGTGGGTTGGTTGGTTGGTTGTTTTTGTGTTTTGTTTTGTTGTTTTGTTTTGTTTCCAAGACAGGGTTTCTCTGAGGAACTTGCTCTGTAGACCAAGTTAGGCTCTAAACTCAAAGATCTGCCTGCCTCTGTTGGGATTAAAAATGAGTGGTTTTATTGAGCATATACCAAAGGCCGAAAGTTGTAGTTAGATGTAATTTCCCAGAGCCAGAACAGTGGTGCCCAGGGTTGACATTTACAAGCTCACAGGGCTTTTGTGCTTCGTTCTGCTCTGCCTTAGGCTCCGTGAGGAGAATCAGGGCTGTGTCCATTCCAAAGCTGCTGTGGAAGCCAGAGAGGGTGCTCACTGTGGCTGGGTATGAGTCCTTGCTCCCCAGGACACGGTAATGATTATCTCAGTGACTATTGTGTGCTTCTGCCCTCTGGCGGTCAGCTTCAGAATAGCAAGTGCCATGTCTTTACTTTCTCGCTATGCTGAAAGTGTCCACCAGAGAGCAGCAGTGTCCTCAACTAGCTCCCACCAGATAGGTTGCAAATTCAACCCTACCTTTATGTCATTTTGGCACACTATCTCAGGCCCAAGCTAGCCTCCAACTCTACATAGCTGAGACTAGCTTTGAACTTCGGATTCTGCAGTCTCCATCTCCTGAGCGTTGCGATTATAGACATATAGCATAGTTATGCTGAACTCTAACCCAGGTTTAAACGTACATGCATGTATGTACATACTTTCCGTTATTTTTTATTTTTTAAATGGGTCTTATGTATCTCAAGCTGGCCTCAAATCTGATATGGCATCAGGGATGGCTTATAACTCTTGATTGTCTTCCCTCTCCTTCCCAAGGACTGTGCCCCGCCATGTTCGCACTTGGCTTTCAAATATTAATAACCATAGTTTGTCTGTTGGTCTTGTTTTGAGAAAATACTGCTTCCTGGACTGAAAGAGAGTTTGTCTCTGACCCTAATTAGTACACAAGCCTGTACTGGGAACAGTGGGCTTCCCCTACCTGTCGAGCAGGCAAAGTGCTTCAGTTGTGACTCCCGAATCATTGGGAAAGTCCCAAAGCAAAGGCAGATGCACCCATCACTCAGTAGCAGAGCATTCACGCAGCATAAGCAAAGCCCCAACTTCAATCCTCAGTATCACACACCAGTAATAGTAAAAAACCAAGATAAGAGTAGTAAGCCAGAGGCTGGAGAGATGGCTCCACAGTTAAGATCTCTGACTGCTCTTCCGGAGGTCCTGAGTTCAATTCCCAGCAACCACATGGTGGCTCACAACTATCTGTAATGGAATCCTATGCCCTCTTCTGGTGTGTCTGAAGATAGCAACAGTGTACTCATATACATAAAATAAGTAAGTCTTTAAAAAAAAAAAATAGAAATAAGCCAATGCAGAGACAGAGCATTAGAGACAGTGGCATAGGTTCAGGCTCAGCTTCAAGAGCATCTCTGATGGACACCCCTCCGTTTACTTTGTACGAATGAACGTGCATGCCTTGGCACTCTGTGAGTATCAGCATTGGAGGGAGAGACTGTACGTGTGAAGTTCTGAAAAACATCAAGGAAACAGAGTCACTGTCCTCGGGGCCCAAAAGATGAAAGTTGTCCTGGGTCTCTCTCCGCATAGGAGTCTGGCCAGAGTATTGTCACCAGCTATTATCCAAAGCCACCCTTCCAGCCAAATCACCGCCATCTTCCTGAGACCAGCTGCACCCCTTGCAAAAGGCCATCCCAGCTGGCCTTGCTGACTCCCTCGTTGAGAAAGGGACAGAGTAGCCAGTCGTGTGCTCTTGTGTCCTGATTGCCTTAGGAAGGGCAGAACTGAGGCAGGGACTCCATCTACAAAGCCCAGAGGGCGTGGCTGCTTTAAGGTAACCCAGGCCCATGGCCTATCACAGCTCAGCAAGTATGCGGAGTGAGCACATTAGCTCCCCCCAGTGGATTCTTGTGGAATCTACAGCTTTGTTCTTAGAACCTTAGGAGGCGGGGTAGGCACCATCTGCATCTTCCCCAGGGTAGGAACGATCCATCGCCAGCCTGGTAAGAGTCATAAGCTTGCTTCCTGCTTGGTCCCATGAGTTTGACCCACAGTGGCTTCTGTGCCAAGTGTCATGAAGAAAAGGCTTTGTGTCGGTTTGTGGGGCCCCTAAGCAGTGGGCCTCACTGTAAAATCATTAACATGGTAAGAGCCACAGCTGAGTATTTTGTTCAGTTGTTGGAAATCAGGTTGTTTATGGGTTTTTATTGTCGCTTTATTATGTAACCCATAGTGGCCTGGGGCTCCCAGTGTAGCCCAGTCCATTTGGAACTTAAGGCAATCCTCCTGCCTCCACTTCCTGAATGCTGGGATTATAGGCATGCATCGCCACATCCAACTCAGCTTTGGGGGTTTTTTGCTGTTTGTTTTTCAGTTTTTAAAAAATTACCTTTTAAAAATTATTATTTTATTTGTATGTTTGTGCGTGCATACATACGTACTCATATGTGCATGTGCTGTGTGGGTTATACGCACCACATGTATGCAGGAGCCTACAGAAGACAGAAGGCTGCGGCAGAGCCCCCGGAACTGGAGTTACAGGCAAGTACGTGAGTTGCTATGTGAGTATAGGAAACCGATCAAGGAGCCTCTGCAAGACTATGTGTTCTTAAGTGCTGCTCCACCTCTCAAGACCCTTAAATACAACTCTTATGGGAGGCTCAGGTTGGCTTCCAGTTCTCTATGTCTGTCTCCACCTCCTGAGTATTGAGATTACAGACAAGCACCAGCATTCTTTGAAAGCAACACACAAAAGCTTTGAGTAAAAACTTAGTCCAGGACTAGGGACATGGCTCAGTGGGCAGAGGCTTTGGTCTCTGAGCCTGACGACTTGGGTTCCATCCTGGAGTCCATATGGTGGTAGAAGAGAATTGGCTCCCAATTCTCTCTGCAAGTTAACTTCTGACCTCCACACACGAGTGTGCATGCACACGCAGGCACACACACACACACACACACATACATACACAAGAACACACAAACACATACCCAAATACATACAAATACATGCACAAACACATGCACACATATACACACAAACACACAGAAGTACACACAAACACACACAAACACAGAAGTGCACACAAACAGATGTGTACACACTCACAAACACACACATACACAGAAACACACAACATAAATACACACAAACACACACATATGCATGCACACATAAACATACAAACACAAATTCACACACAAACACACATATGTACATATACACACACAAATTTAGAAACACAAAAAATACAAACAAACACAAACATACACACCAACACACTCAATCACACACACAGAAACACACACACAAATACACAAACACACATGTACATGCACACTCAAACACACATACACAAATATACAAACACAAACACACACACATGTGCACACACACACACACACAAAAGCAGAATCTGATGAAGAGACCAAAGCAAGAAGAGCACTAGAGGCCAGCCTGGGCTACATCTTTCTTTGAGGCTGGCAAAATGGTTCAACAGGTAAAGGCATTTGCTGGCACCCTGAGCCCCGAGTGGTGGAGAGAACACTCAGGAAAGTGCCTTCCGATCACTACACTCTGGTGTGCAGGCAGGTATAAATGAAGCAAATGTTTTTTTAAAAGGAAGGAAGACCAGCTGGGCATAGTGGCCCACACCTCTGGACGCAGAGACAGGGGATCTCTGTGAGTTCGGGGCCAGCCTGGTCTACATAATGAATTCCAGAACAGCCAGAGCCACATAGTGAGGTCCTATCTCAGAAAGAGAGGGGGAAGGAGGGAGGGAGGAGACCCCCAATTACCTCTCCAATACCAAGTAGTCAGCCCAGAAATCATATACATACAAGATGCATTACACTGACTGAGCAGGTTGTATTTATGTGTTTGGGAATATGTACAATTAAAGAAATAATTAAAGAAAAGGCTATAAGAGAGAAACAAAGTAATTATACTTTCAAAAAAAAAAAAAGAGAGAGAGAGATGGCTCAGCGGTTAAGAGCACTGGCTGCTCTTCCAGAGGTCCTGAGTTCAATTCCCAGCACCCACATGGTGGCTCACAATCACCTGCAGTGAGGTCTGATGCCCTCTTCTGGTGTGTCTGAAGACAGCTACAGTGCACTTATATGCATACAATAAATGTATAAATCTCAAAAGAGAAAGAAAGAAAGAAAGAAAGAAAGAAAGAAAGAAAGAAAGAAAGAAAGAAAGAAAGAAAGAAAGAAAGGGGGTATGGATGTGACTTAGTGGTCCAGAGCCTAGCAAATGCAAAGTCTGTGTTCAATCCCCAGTACTGAAAGAAAAAATACAAATAAAAAAGTTAAGTATGCATAATGGTGATGGTCAGCTAGGATTACAGAGTGCGATCCTGTCTCAGATGTAACGTGTGCGCGTGCATGCGTGCGTGCGTGCGTGCGTGTATGTTAGCCAGGCATCGTGGCTCAGGCCTGTAATCCCACAGCGCCTGGGAAGCTGAGTCAAGAATATCAGAGCTCAAGGCTAGCCTTAGCTACATGTCATTTAACTATATACCATTAAAAAAAAATCAGTATAAATCCCCAAATTTTACACACACACACACACACACACACACACACACACACACACATACATACCTAAATGAATAATTGGCCATAAACACAGGAACCTCTAAGTAGACAGATGAGCAGCCAGGCCACCTGGCCCACAGACCCAAGCGCAGGTTAAAGCAGAGCAAGGTCCCAGTCCCACATCTTCTCATCTCTGCTTCTTGTTTTGTTTTGCTTTCTTGAAACAGGGTTTCTCTGTGTAGCCCTGGCTGGCCTGGAACTTGATTTGTAGACCAGGCTGGCTTCGAACTCACAGAGGTCCGCCTACCTCTGCCTCCTGAGGGCAGGGACCAGGTACTTAACAGTGGGGTACTGGCCCAGCCCATGCCCCACACTCTCTTTTCCTTTTTAATTCGTTAACAAATTGAGTTTATTAGTATGGGGGTGGGGTGGGTGGGGACGTTTGTATGCTGGCTAATTTTATGTTGACTTGACACAAGCTAAAGCTAAGAAAACATCTAAGATCGGCAAGCCTGTAGGTAATTTTCTTAACTAGTGATTAATGGGAAAGAGCCTAGTCAGTTGTGGGTGGTGCTACCCATACACCCTGAGCTGGTGGTCCTGGGTTCTCTAAGAAAGCAGACTGAGCAAGCCAGGAAGCAGCACCCACGCCTCCATGGCCTCTGCATCAGCTCCTGCATCCAGGTTCCTGCCCTGGCTTCCTCCAGAGATCTGGAAGCACAAGCCACACAAACCCTTTCCTCCCCAGCTTGCTTTTGCTCATGGTGTTTCGTCGAAGCAGTAACAACACTGACTAAGACAATTCCACAGCACGTGTGTAGAGATCAGATGACAATTTTGTGGGGCCTGTTCTCTCATCCATAGGACTTGGTTTGCCAGGCTTGTGTGGCAATTGACTTCACCTACTGAGTCATCGTGAGGACTTGGATTAATTTTTCTGTTTTTGTTTTGAGTAAGGGTCTTTCCTGGTAGATCTGGCTCTCCGGAACCTCACTGCATAGACCAGGCTGTCCTGTGAACACGTATAAAAAGCCAGACTGTTTCCAACCTGGAATCCCAGTGTTGTGGCAGGCAGATACAGGAGGCTGCCTATCTAACTGAAAAGAACAGTGGGTTCCAGGTTCAGTGAGGGGTCCTATCTCAGCCAGATGTGCAGTTGTACCCCTATAACCCCAGCACTTGGCAGGGAGAGGCAAGTGGGTTTCTGTGAGCTCAAGGCCAGCCTGGGCTACAAAGCAAGACCTAGATACCTAGTCTCCCTCTACAGGGCTAGTGGGAACAGACCCCTCCATCCTGGTCTCCCCGTCTCCCCATTCCAGGGACCTTTTTTACTAGATGCTTAGGAATGGGATGTTCTGCACACCTATCCCTAGAGCACTACTCTGTGTGTGTGCGTGTGTGTGCACGCGCCCTGCTCAGGCCTAGGGCAGTGAGGGTGCTCCAGCTCTGGCCGGGGGAACCCACCACCCCTGCCTGTCCCATGGGTGAAGTTTCTCATCCCTTTTCTCAGGAAAGCTGAAGTGCAGGAGACTGGCATTGCACACGGTTGTAATTTCGAAAGAGGATAGATATTGCTCAGAGCCACGGGCCCAAAGAGTCTTGTGCAATGTGGTGGGCAGGGGAGAGGGGTGGAGGCCAGAAACTGTTGGAGTAGCTTCCCTAAGCACCCTGGGCTGCTCTCCCCAGCTTAACCACCAAAAATGTCCTGTGTGGGAAACAAAGGTCAGGAGGTGGCCTCAGCTTTTTGCAGGGTAAGGATGCAGGAAGCAGCAGACAAAGGACTGATTGGTTAGTTGGTCAACTGAGGGGGCTGGAGAGATGGCTCAGCGGGTAAGAACACTGACTGCTCTTCCGAAGGTCCTGAGTTCAAATCCCAGCAACCACATGGTGGCTCATAACCATCCATAATGAGATCTGATGCCCTCTGCTAGGGTGTCTGAAGACAGCTACAGTGTACTTACATATAATAAATAAATAAATCTTTAAAAAAAAAAAAAAAAAAAAAGTTGGTTGACTGATTGAGTTTTGAGATAGGGTTTTGGGTGGCTGTGGCTAGCCATAGTTTTTCTAGGTAGCCAAAGCAGGCCTTGAACTCCTGATCCTCTTGCCCCTACCTTCTAGGTGCATTGTTTTGGGACACCAGGAGGCTTTATTCAGGGTGGGGACTGAAGGCACCACGTCCTGCATTCTAGACAAACACACACACACACACACACACACACACACACACACACACACACACACACACACTGTTGTTTTTTTTCTTTTTTCAAGACAGGGTGTCTTCGTCAGGGTTTCTAATCCTGCACAAACATCATGACCAAGAAGCAAGTTGGGGAGGAAAGGGTTTATTCAGCTTACACTTCCATGCTGCTGTTCATCATGAAAGGAAGTCAGGCCTGAGCTCAAACAGGTCAGGAAGCAGGAGCTGATGCAGAGGCCATGGAGGGATGTTCCTTACTGGCTTGCTTCTCCTGGCTTGCTCAGCTTGCTCTCTTATAGAGCCCAAGACTACCAGCCCAGGGATGGCACCACCCACAAGGGGCCCTCCCCCCTTGATCACTAATCGAGAAAATGCCTTACAGCTGGATCTCATGGAGGCATTTTCTCAACTGAAACTCCTTTCTCTGTGATAACTCCAGCTT
>JAPYYD010005091.1:0-12476 GCA_028551405.1 Uromys caudimaculatus | reverse complement strand
TTTGTCCCGGCGCTGATCAGGTGTGGGGCCCTGTGGCCCAAGCTGAGGTTTCCGGCCGTCGCAGGAAGCTGCTGGCGGTCAGTCTCTGGTGAGCTGTGGGGCGTGTCTTTGGCCCTCTGCTGGGTCTTGCGATCTCCCAGTTCTTGGATTTTTGACCTAAGTACATATTGCCCAACTGATAAGGATATTGGGCTTGTGTAAGAGCTCAGCAAGTAAAGACCCTGGCTGCCAAGTCTGGCAAGCTGACTTGGATTCTGAAGCCCCAGCTGATGTGGAAGGAGAGAACTAATTCCCTCAAGCTGTTCTCTGACCTCCACACACATGCCCCTAATAAATAAATAAATAAATAAATAAATAAATAAATAAATAAATAAACACATAAATACATAAATACATAATTTAAAATCATATGACTGCTCTATATTTTTTAAAAATAATATTTGTCTTAGTATCATCTAGCTAGCACAGTTTTCTCTTACTATAGGAATCTGATGAATATTAAAGAAAATTTTTTTTATTTATTTATCAATGATCACATTGCTAGCAAGCCTAAAGGAGAATCACAAGATTCTTAAATTTTACTTTATTTTATTTCTGTTTTTTGTTTGTTTGGTTGGTGGGTTTTTTTGTTGTGTTGTTTTGTTTTGTGGTGGTGGTGGTGGTGGTTGTTGAGACACTCTTTCTGTATAGCCCTGCTGTCTTGGAACTCACTGTGTAGACTAGGCTGGTCTACAACTCACAAAGATTCACCTGTCCCCGCCTCACAAGTGCTGGGAATAAAAGCATGCCCCATTACACCCAGCCAATTTCTTAAATTATAAATGCTTGCTTTCTATCATACTTATCTTTTGAAGCTTGCTTTTTTTCATCCAGTATTTTATTTAAAATGTTTATCTTTTACAGTTTTTATTCACAGTCTACGGTGCAGCACACATATCCACCTGATTTTTGTTGTTTTGTTTTTGTTTTCTTAGCTGTGAAACAACACATTCCAACATCTACAAAGATACTGAGCATTTCAGTTAACTTCCATATTTCATTCTAACCCTCCCAAAATGCTGTATTTAATATAGCTGACTATTTTACCTGTGTCTTTGTAGAGTAAATTCTGAAAGAATAAATAGTGACTATTCACACTTCTGATTTTCTAGATTTACTCTTGAAGGTACTCAAGACAAATGTTCCCAGGTTGCTGCATGAATTAATTATGCCATGTTACATATTCAGTATCAAATATCTATCCTGCTCCCCACATTCTAAAGAACTTTTGACAATTTCCATAATTTTAGTGTGGACTAAAGTGGTGAGTATGAAATGGTAATTAGCTCATCACAGGTTTTAGAGGAAAAACCTTACCACTGGCAGTCCCAACAGGCTAGCCTTGGCTACCTGCTCCCAACATACAAATTCAAGAAACAAGAGATAAAACCAAACCAAAACAAAAAAGGCTTATTTACGGTAGCCACATCAGGAAGAACAGATAATCTATGGTTCAGTGACCCCACAACAATATTGGCCTTAGAGGAAGAATGGGCAGAGGACAAAGAGACATACATAATTATACAGTCCTGGTCAAACTGGGGTCTGGTTGATCTTTGTCTCGGTTCTGGTTCGACAAGTTATTCTTAAGAAGTCTTCTTGGCATTATTTGTGATAAGTCTGGTTCCTATATGATCATTCTTTCTGCTTCACGAATGCAGGCCTCTGTATCCTTGCTTGTCTGGGAGGACTCCTGTCTTATGAGTTTTGGGGTTTTTTCCCCTTCAGGGAAGAGGAAATGTTAAGGATATGTAACTGATTTCTGTGCCTTCAAAGGGACAAGACACCAAATGAACCCATGAATGCCAATTTTCATTAGTGCTTCTAGATACTCTGGGAGCCCAAGGGAAAAGTCAACACCTTTTATTCAAACAGCTTCTAAGTGCCTGTTTCATTCATTAGTTTCCACTTTCTAGGTGTTAATGAGCTTACGCTTATTTCCTCAGTTTGTTTGGACATAAGTGTTCCAACTGTATGTGATAATTTCTTATTTTTGCTTTGCTTCTGTTTTCATTCACTTATATATTTTCATAGCATTATCCCTAAACTCAGCAACTTTCATATGTTGATCTATCAAAAACCATATTTTAAATTACATCTCAAATGTTGACCTCCATTATAAACTTAATTTCTTTAATATTACCACAAATTATAAGTATTGTCAATTACCATTGTTAACACCCATGGTGGTTGTCATTAAATTTTGAGTTTGCTATCTGGCTTTCTTTACTTGAATGGTAGAAATATATAACGCATATGACTGAATATGGCATACTATTAAATTTGAACTTTACTTTTTATCTTGTGCACCAGCAAGAAAGAAAAAGGTCAATTCATTAAACTATTATAAGCTATAAATTATAAGATATGTATATTTTCAAAGGTGTTAAAAAAAAGGAGTCTTCAGAAAAGTCAAAAGCAGAACAAAAGAAATATGAATACTAAGTTGCTCTTGAATAATGCTTACTGCATATGATATCTGGGTATTGGAGGATTAGTTGTTTATTCCAAATTTTTATAATTTGGCTTTATGCCTGTTTTCCAGAAATTCTGGAGTGTTTTTCCTTTTGAGACTATTAATTCCCCACTCTGTATGTGTGCGTGTTCTGCTGGGGTTTGAAACTTGGCACTTATACATACTAGGCAAGCACTGTGTTACCAAACTATATGTCCAGTCCTATTTCTTCTGTTTCCCATTAATCTATACCCTAATTTACTTTGATATGTGCTTGCTGTTGGTTTGTCCCCACCTTTCCAGTATATAAATGTAATCCAAGCTCAAGGTATGTCCCAAATCTGCAAATGGTGAGTTGCACATTGTGAAGTAGGATTATAGATTGTGAGGTTCTTCCCAAGACCCAAAGTCAGCAGGTAGGAACCTAGTACTGAGTTTTAAATCAAAGGCCTGCACTTGACTCCATCTCTGACCCCCAAACACGAGACATACCTCTCTATATAGCTTGGATCAAGTGAAAGATGGTGCTATCAGGTAGGAACCTAGTACTGAGTTCTAAGTCAAGGACTTGACTCCATCTCTGACCCCAAAACAAGAAACATATCTCTCTATACACTTGGATCAACTGAAAGCTCTTTTTATACTGTCTTCTCAATACACTTTTCCTTCCTTCCTTCCTTTTAAAAGATTTACTTACTTTTTATGTATATGTGTACACTGTAGCTGTCTTCAAACACACAGAAGAGAGCATTGGATCCCATTACAGATGGTTGTGAGCCACCATGTGGTTGCTGGGAATTGAACTCAGGACCTCTGGAAGAGCAGCCCATGCTCTTAACTGCTGAGCCAACTCTCCAGCCCCCTTTTCTTTCTTTTTTCTTTCCTTTTTTTGTATTGAATCCAGAGTCTATGGTCTTTTGCCTGGCTGACTTACTTAGGTTTTGTGCATGTGGGTTGCTATGTATCTAATCTGTTCAAACTGGTATAGCTGGGGGACATATTTGCTGGAGGATCTTACCTTCCATGTGGCTCCGTCTTGTAACTCTGTTGTTATATGGGACTCTAAGAAATTAAGGAGTGTCAAGTAATATTACTGACTTCAAAGAGATGTGATAGAAGCAGTTCCTATGGCATATAGCAAGGGTATTTGGAATGCTAAATATATGTCCTACTTCCCTCTATCACCTACTACCACCAAAGTACATCTTCTACTTACACAAAGAAGAGTGTGCAAGACAGATGCTTATATATTTTTTACACTGGACATGTTGAACATGGGTTGATACTGAATGCATACTTAATGTATCCTTTTCCTTATTTTCTGTAGATTCGGAAGTATGTATCTTCACACTGCATCCAGGAAAGCAGGGAGGCTAACTGCAGATGTTCACCTACCCCTCCTCTCTTTCCAATCCAACCCCCAGTCACATCCCAAGCTCTGCAGTAAAACACCTGCTGCAGTCTTGCCCCCCCATCTCCACAATCTTCCCCTTTAAACTTCCTTCCCCACACCCATTGCTTTGTCTCAGCCCACAACTCCAGCGGGCTCTTCCTGGGGATCCACTGGCCACTCCTACCAGGGAAGCAAGTAGGCTTCAGAACTTCCTGCAGATCTTCACCTCTCCCTCCATTCCTCTAAATCCAAGCCCCTAGTCTTATCCCCAGCTCTAGACAGACCTCCTGCTGTGGCCTCTCCTTGCTCTCTGCCCCCATTCCCAGGGGACTAAGTAGGTCCTGGTCGAATACCCTGCTTTCCTCCCTCTTCTGAGACTATCCACTGCTACCAGCCCCTCCCCATTCCTGTCAGGTCCCAATACCAAGAAACACATTTTACATAGAAACCCTCAGTGCCCACACCTATCAGGACCCCAGAAGATTTTCCTACAAGCAACACACAGACAGCATATTTCTTAAGAACCAGAGAAGAAACAGAAATCAAGGAATAAAACATCTACCCAACAAAGACAAGACCAGATATCAACACCTAGAATTACAATCTTCCTAAACCCAGATGCCTAGACATCAACAGTAAAACACAATAACAGCCAGGACAATGTCTCCATTAAAGTCCAGCTATCTACCAAAGCAGGCCCTGAATATTCCAACATACCTGAAGCACAAGAAAACGATTTTAAAATAGCCTTTATGCATATTATAGAGGCCCTTAAAGAGATAGCAATTAAATCTTTTAAAGAAATCCAGGTAAACACACACACACACACACACACACACACACACACTCAGAGTGGAAAGAAATGAAGAAAACTGTTCAAAATGTGAAAGTGGAAAATTGAGAAAGAAAAACCCAAAGTGAGTAAAATTTAGGAACTCAAGTAGGAAGCACAGAGACAAAGCTTCACCAACAGAATACAAAAGATGGAAGAAAGAATCTCAGGGATTGGAGACATGATAGAAGAAATAGATTCCTTGGTCAAAAAAAGTTAAATCTAAAAGACTGCTGGCACAAAACATCCAGGAAACCTGGGACACTATGAAAAGACCAATTCCAAGAATAATAGGAACACAGGGAGGAGAAGAAACCCAGGTCAAAGGCATAGAAAATATTTTTTAAAAATCATGAAGGAAAATTTTCCTAACATAAAGAAGGAAATACCTACCAAGATATAAGAAGTATACAGAACTCCAAATAGACTAAATCAGAAAAGAAAATCCCCTCAGCACATAACAATCAAAACACTAAACATACAGAACAAAGAATATTAAAAGCTGCAAGGGAAAAAGCCCAGGAAAGAGTTTTCAGATGCTACCTCTATATTTATTGATGTTTGTCTGTTCATTTATTTATTCTTCCCTCATTCATTATATATCCACCAGTTTCCCCTCCAATTACTCCTTCCAGTGCCCCCTCTCCTCTTTCCCCAGATTCACTCCTTCTCCATTTCCCTTCAGAAAAGAGTAGGGCTCTGAGGGATATCAACCAAACATGGCATAACAAGATGCAATAAGACTAGGCACATACTCTCATATCAAGGCTGGACAGGAACCCAACAGGAGGAAGAGTCCCTAGAGCAGGAAAGGGAGTCAGAGACAACGCCAACTATTGCGCTAGGCTCCAGTCTATGAGTATAGTAGAATATCATTAGGAATCATTTCAATGATTTTTTTATTTTTATTTTATTATTTATTTATTTTTTTGCCACTTTTATTTGATTGTATCCTAGATCTCTGAGATATCCAGCTGCTGGTTCCTGCCCATCCAGGCAGTGTCAGATGTGGGCTCCTTATGGTGTTAGCATAAAATTTGAACCAGTCAATGGTTGGCCACTCCTACAAGTTCTATGCCACCTTTACCCCAGCACATTTTGCAGGCAGGACAAATTGTAGGTTGAAGGTTTTGTGGCTGGGTTGATATCCCATTCCTACCACTGGAAGCCTTGCCTGGTTACAGAAGATGGCTAGTTCAGGCTCCATAGCCCCCATCACTAGGATGCTTACCCTCTGTGTTAGTCAGGGTTCTCTAGAGTCACAGAGCTTATGGAATGCCTCTATATTTTAAGGGAAATTATTGGAATGACTTGTAATGGGCAGCTGTGAATGGGAAGTCCAAGAATCTGGTAGTTGCTCAGTCCCACGAGGCTAGGTGTTTCAGCTGATCTTCTGTATAAGCTGGAATCCTGAAGAAGTAGGTTCCAACAGATGTCCTGGCAAGTAAGTGCAAGCAGGCAAAGAAGGAAGCTTTCCTTCTTCCATTGTCCTTATATAGGCCTCTAGCAGAAGGTATGGCCCAGATTAAAAGTGTGTACCATCACACCTGGACCTAATCTGTTCTTCACTTGGAACTGGTTCTGTCCCAAGCTGGCCTTGAACTCAGAGATCTGCCTGCCTTTGTCTCCTGATATTAAAGGCTTGTACCACCTTGCCTGGGCCTAAGATTTTCATGGCCATTATGCCTTAAGATCTGGATCACAGGTGTACCCTCCATTTCTGGATTGTGGTTCATTCCAGATAGTCAAGTTGAAAACTGGGAACAGTCAACACACCCTCTTAGATTCTAGGGCGTTTCCACTGCAGTAGGTTTCTCGGCTGCTAAAAATATAATAATAATAATAATAATAATAATAATAATAATAATATGAAATTTGCATGCAAATGGATGGAACTTGAAAAAAGATCATCCCAAGTAAGGTAACCCAACCAGGAAAGACTTACTTATAAGTGGATATTAGCCATAGAGTAAAGGATAATCTTGCTACAGTCCACAGACCCAGAGAGGCTAAGTGACGAGGAGAGCTCAAAATGGGAAACCTGAATCTCCCTGGGAAGGGGAAAGAGAATACATATTGTGAGCAGACAGGGAGCAGGTGGGGATGGAAACAAGAGGGATCAGTTGGGGGAAGATGACTGAGAGAGCCCTGGGAGAGACAGACAACTAGAATTTGGGGGCATTTGGGGTACGATGTTAACTTTCCTTTTTCCAGAAAGCAAAAGGCTCCCATCCCCCTAGTAGGGGCACCTCTGGTCTGTAAGTATCACAGAAGCAGGCACTGAGAGGTTCGTGCAGATTTTATTTCCTATGGGATATTATTGAACTTTTATTTCTAGAGAATGATGAGTATAGGGTACAGGGAATGCTCTTCTGGTTTGGTTTTGGTTTTTTTTTTTTTTTCAGGCCTATAATCTTTTTAAAACTAGAAACAGCATTGCACCAAGCCAGAGAGGGATAGGCAGCAGGGTGTATCTATTCTCCAGTTCAAGCACTTCCTTACAAAAGGAGGCTTCCGTTAGGGTGTTATTGGGGGTCCTCCTTTCCCTTTCAGGCACAAAGAGATCCCTATGCCTCCCTCTAAGATCAGATTATTGGAATTTATCTCAGAAGCAAGCCAGCTCACAGGATATCAGGAATGCCGACTTCTTGTTTGTGGCATCCGAGACCTTCATTTTTAACCTCTTACAGAGATTGTGGGCTGTTAATTATTCCTGGAGATAAGCATACAAAGACTCATGAAGAATTCTCACCATCTCTGGAGAGTTCCCACCTGCCCACCATGAGCTGAAACATACTGACTTTTAGAGATCTTTATTACAGGTGGCTGGTGGAAATGTTCCTGAAAAAGCATGCAAGCCAAGTCCTGTCCATGGCTTCCTTTGAAGGTGGACTACAGCTGCTGCAAGTCCTCTTGTACCTCAAGACCCCCTTACTCTGTCTGATTTAGGGAAATTGTCCAAAAGACTGTCTTTACTAGTCTTTAAGCACAGTGATTTAAAAAGTCAAGCTCTCTAGCAAAAAATGTCTAAGTTGGCCCCTTTGTTTGATACAAATACGTCAGCGCTCACAAGGAAGCTAGAGTTCTAGGTTTTCTACCTGAGTTTTAATGCTCTCCGCAGAGAATGGACTTAACATGTATGCCTGTTCTGTTTACCTGGATGAATGTGGGTATATTTTCACTATCTCTCATTCATAGGAGTCTTTCATCTGGATTCTCACCTTGTCTTGGAGCAAATTAATTTCAGTGTAGGTGCTGATTCAGTATGTCTGTGTTGGGGGGGATTTTCGGGGAGATGATTTAGGCTCTAGGTACTCGTTCCTCCTCTATGATGCAACAGGATAAAATGTCCGTAGTTTTCACGTGTTGGAGAGATATTCATTTTTATTTTTCCTCATACAGTATCTCTTACATAGGCTCTGACACAAGTTCCTTACCTG
The DNA here is from genome assembly GCA_028551405.1 of Uromys caudimaculatus. NCBI lineage: Eukaryota > Metazoa > Chordata > Mammalia > Rodentia > Muridae > Uromys > Uromys caudimaculatus. The sequence goes on along the minus strand of JAPYYD010005091.1, from coordinate 4,317 downwards.
TGGCGTGTTGTTATATGAGAATTCTGTTGATGGATATGGTGCCGAGGTGTGTAGCGGTGGGAAGGATCCCATAATCCTACAGTTACCAGTCTTCTGTGATTTTGCGTCCATGGGCTACAACCTTCACAGGTGTTCTTCATATTTATTTTCTCCCTCTTCAGGTAATGCAAGGAGTTGGAAGTGACTTTAATTAGGCATTTTTCTTCATTTTTGTTAAAAGCTAGAGAGACTAAAATGGGACATTTCTTTTATACCAAGTCACTCAAGATTTTGTAGAACTTTGAAACTGAAATAACAGTTTGGCAAATTTTAAAATGTTAAGTTTTGCTGTTGGCCAGAGACAGTGTATGTTTTTCTAAATACCCATAGTGAGACCCTCATGTGGGCCTCCAGCAGTAACACTTCAGAAAGTGTGAGAGATTCTTTCAGCTTAAGTCTATAGCAGTTCATCAGTTGTAGTTTAAAATGCTCCTATGAGGACTGACTCCAAATGAAGGTTTCTGTTTGCGAGATTCACAAATAGTAAACGGTGACACTCTGTATTCATCTGCCTGTCTCCCTGGTCCAGACACAGCAATTTCCTTGATGTCTTAGTTCTCTGATGCATCTATGAATATATTTGTTTATTTTCAGTTTTGTCATAGTTTATGTGTTCTGTGGACATGGTAGTGATGAATGCAGGAGCTCTATATGTCAGATGGGATTTCTGGAAACTTTCCTGTTGCTTTCTCCTTTTTTATATTAATTCCACAAAAGTCAAATATACATTGTGTGTAACTGGTTTTAAGGCAGTAAGAATGTTCTTTCAGTCCTGAAGATTGAACTGTGGGCCTTGAAGATGTTAAATATTTCCTTTACCCTGAGCTAGGTCCTAATTTGTGAAGATAATTTATAACCCAGAATCGTTTTTAGGAAATTTTGGCCTTGAATATGTTAAATATTTTCCTTACACTGAAAAATCTCCTAATTTGTTAATGTTTATTATAATCCAAAATAATTTTTAGACTTCATACATTCTTACCAATTTTTGTCTTTGCTATTGATTAATAAGAGAATAATATTAATATGTTCATGTATAATTTCAAATGAAACTTTTTGTTACTGTCCTATCTCATGTATTTGTACATTATTGACACATGTAAATATATATATGTGTATACATATATATATATAGTGTATATATATATATATATATATATATATATATACACACACACACACACACACATGTATATATATTCCAGATAAAAAACACAATCTGGGGAGATGGCTCAGATGTTAGGAACACTTTCTGCTCTTGCAGTTCAAACCTAACATCCATGTGATAGCTCACAACTGTCTATAATTCCAGTTCCAGGAATCCAAGGTTCTCTTCTGGTTTCTGTGGGCACATGTAGTACAGATATATACATGTACTCATATATTTAAGATATAAATAAGTAAATCTTTAAAGTCAAACATAACTATCTTCTAATTTTCATCATTCTTATGTGGTTAAAACGTCCACAATTCTTTTACTGGATGTTTAAACAGATTTTTTAAAACAGTAAATAAATACATATTTCTTTGTACTTCAAGAAGACTATTCTACCTTGATCACTGTGCCATGGCTAAAAGCAATTTGGGAAGAAAAGAGTTTACTTGGCTCACATTTCCAAGTCAAAGTCTGTCGGTGAGAGGAGTCAGGACAGGAACTGTGGAGGAATGTTGGCTTACGGTCTGGCTTCTCACACTCTCTCATGCTCAACTAGCAAAGACCCACCTGCTTAGGGATGTGACACCCACAATGGGCTAGCTTGGTCCTCCTACCTCAATTAGTAATCAAGAAAATGTCTCCCAGACATACACACAAGCCAGCCTTTTCATTAGTTTCAGTTGAGGTTATCTCTTTCTGGTGGCTGTAGGTTATGTCAAGTTGACAACAAAACCTAGCCAGGAAAAAGACTATCAAATAGAAGTGCTGCATAGTACTCTTCTACCCCTCCACTGAATAGAAGCAAATAACACCCTTGTAAGAGCATGTGAGAATGGCCATGAATAAAATAGTGGAAATCAGCAGGAGAGGGAGAGAGAGAGAGACAGAGAGAGAGAGAGAGAGAGACAGAGAGAGAGAGAGAGAGACAGAGAGAGACAGAGAGAGAAATGAAACCCAGAGAAAGGCAAGTCTAGGAAGGATTAAAAATCGAGACAAATGACCAGGATGTGGTGGTGCATGTCTGTATGTAATCCCAGAACTTGAGAGATGAAGTTCAGAGAATCTGGAGTTCCAGACAGTCATGGTTTGTATTTGCTTGGCCCAGGTAGTGGCACTATTAGAAGGTGTGGCCCTGTTGGAGTAGGTGTGTCATTGTGGGTACAGGCTATAAGACCCTCACCCTAGCTTCCTGGAAGTCAGTCTTCTGTTAGCAGCCTTCAGAGGAAGATGTAGAACTCTCAGTTCCTCCTGCATCATGCCTGCCTGAACACTGCCATGTTCCTGCCTTGATGATAATGGACTGAACCTCTGAATCTGTAAGTCAGCCCCAATTAAATGTTGGTTCTTATAAGACTTGTCATGGTCACGGTGTCTGTTCACAACAGTAAAACCCTAAGACACAGACCATCCTCAACTACATAGCTGGGCTCACCTGGCATCTAACGTTTCAAGAAGAGAAGAGTGTCATCATGTTTTCTTGGTATCCTCCATCCCCTCAAGCTCTTATATTCTTTCCACCTCCTCTAATGCAGGGTTCCCTTAGCCTGATTTCTTATAGCATCAGGACCTCCAGCTTAGGGCTGGAACTGTTCACATTGAGCTGGGCCCTCCTGCATCAATCATGAAGGAAATAAAAAACAAAAACAAAAACAAAAAAACAGGTTTTTCCACAAGCCAACCTTGTAGGGGCATTTTCTCAATTGGGATTCTCCCTTCCCACATGACTCTAGCATGCATCAAGTTGACATAAAACTAGCAGCACAGTAAATGAAATAGTATACTTGACACAGAGCTGCAGAGGGCTTGGTGTTGTGGGAGTGCTGACTGCTATGGAAGAAAAGTGCTTTCCAGACAGTGCATCATCAACCCCCCCTTCTCTAACTTGCTTTGATAGCAATCACATGTAGGTTTGCATTCAGAAGCCAGGTCTGAAGGTTCCAGATAAAAAGCAACAGATTACTAGGTTTCCGCAAGATTTCTTTCCTCCAAGGACAGAATGTGGTTCATTTTCCCCCTCTTTCCCCCATGTGCTTAGGCAGTTGTCATGCCCTGATTACCTAGAAAGAAAGAAAAAACTTCCAAAATCAATATCTAGAACAGCTCACATTCTTCCTAAACCTTGTGACCCAAAGGTCTCCCTTTAACTCTGTTCTACAGATTGCAAAAGCAATCTCATGTGCTACAAGCATTCTTCTTTAACCTGGTTGTTTAATGAAAATTACCTGGCCTATCCTGCATACCATCCCTCAGTTCAAGAAGAACCAAAAGGAATTTTAAGGAGTGCAGCCTTGAGCAACTCACCCTCTCCCCATGCTTGGGAGTTCAACCCTAGAACCCCAGGAGACTAATCACACTACAGGAGGATCATCACCTTCCCTGGAATGTCAATACCTAACTAGGAGGAAGGTTTAACTGCTCCCCACTTCTTGTTTTAGCTCTTATTTTTTAATATACTTTTTTCTTGTAAAAATCTATTTTTTTGTTCTTTCTCCATTCTTTTGTTAAAATTTATTTTTTTCTTCTTCTTCTTTGATTTTATTTCATTTTTTTCTAGTACTGAGGTCTGAACTCAAGGTCCCTTGTGCTGCATCTGTTCAATACTCACTTTCCAGTTTAGCTCACAGAAATAAAACCTAACTCTGGTCAAAACCCAGTCCTATTTGAACCCAGGCACATATTTCTACCTAAAGAAATGGGACAACATAGGCTTCCTGTTGTATCCCGTTCCCAGTGAGGCTCAATTAGCAGTTCTACTATGGAACCATTATTCTCACAGTAGATACAGGAAGGGGGAAAGGGTGCTGATATGGCATTTAGGTGGACTTTCTACCTTGCCTGTGGTCTTACCTAATCAGGTCTGATATGACTGTAGCTGAGTCCTACCAATTCCACCCCTCCCCCACTTTCCCTGTAAAGCACCCAGATCTGAGCCAGTCTTCAATTACAGGACAAGCAAAGCACATCAGGCCCTTCAACGTACATGAAGTAACCACCACCAGTATCACTTTTTTTTTATAATTAATTAATTTATTTATTTTTGATACTTTATTTACATTTCCAATGTTTCCCCTTTTCTGGGTCTCCTCTTTGGAAAACCCCTATCCCCTCCCCCTCCCCGCCTC
>JAPYYD010005090.1:0-12476 GCA_028551405.1 Uromys caudimaculatus | reverse complement strand
CTCCTTTTGTGATTTCTTTATTGTTTCTATTTCTATTTTTAGCTCCTGGATAGTTTTGTGCATTTCCTTTGTCTGTTTGATTGTGATTTCTTGAAATTCTGCCTGCTTGATTGTGTTTTCCTGTAATTCTTTAATGGATTTTTGTGTTTCCTACTTAAAGGCTTCTAGTTGTTTATCTCTGTTTTCTTGTATTTCTTTAAGGGTGTTATTCATTTCTTTCTTAAAGTCTTCTATCATGAACATGAGAAATGATTTTTAAATCTAAGTCTTGCTTTTCTGGTGTGTTGGGGTATCCAGGGCTTGCTGTGGTGGGAGAGCTGGGTTCTGATGATGCCAAGTAGCCTTGGTTTCTGTTCCTTATGTTCTTACCCTTGCCTTTTGCCATCTTGTTAACTCTGATGCTAGCTGGTCTTACTCTGTCTGGCTGTGGCTTGTCCCTCCTGCAGCCTTTTTCATCAATACTCCTTGAAGACCAGTTGTCTCTAAGAGGTATTTGGGTTTGGAGATTTGTGGCACAGGGTCAGCTCTGGGGTGCAGATAGAAACCAGAAGGATCTTGTCCCCAGCTGTCCCTTGGTTCCTATGTCCTGATGGCTCTGCAAAGGTCCCTCTTGATCCATTGAGTTTGAACAGAAGTGGTGGTTTTGCCTGTGCTCAAAGGTGTATCAGCAGTCCTGGGATACCAGCTCTCCCCTGGAGCCCTGTGGCTTAGGCTGAGGTCCCCAAGCACAGACCCCTGGTGGCCAAGGCAGAGGTCTTCAACCACAGATGGAAACTGTAAGGTTCAGAGATTTCCTGTCCTCGATTTCTCCTCAGGCCCTGTATCCGGCCGGTTCCAGGCGGTTCCAGGTGAGCAGTGTTGCTCCCCTTAACCCCACTCACATTTTTTCCACGCTCTTGGGAGGGTAACTTTCTCCTGGCACTTGTTGGCTATTGACCCCTGGTGGCCCAGTCCAGTAGCCTTCCTATACTCAAAGGATTAACAGTCTTAGAAAGAATTTAGGGAAACTACACCCTTCACAATAGTCACAAACATTATTAAATATCTTAGTGTGACTCTATCTAAACAAGTGAAAGAAGTGTATGACCAGAACTTCAAGTCTCTGAAGAAAGAAATTAAAGCAGATGTCAGAAGATGGAAAGATCTCTTATGCTCATGGATTGGCAGAATTAATATAGTAAAAATGACCACAGTGCTGTAATAAATCTACAGATTCAGTGCATTTCTCATCAAAGTTCCAAGTCAATTCTTGATAGTGTTAGAAAGAGTAATTCTCAAGGTAATTTGGAATAACAAATAACCCAGCATATGGAAGACTATTCTCAACAATAAAAGAACTTCTGGGGGAGTCACCATCCCTGACCTCAAGCTGTACTACAGAGCAATAGTGGTAAAAACTGCATGGTATTGGTACAGAAACAGGCAGGTAGATCAGTGGAACAGAATTAAGTTTCAGAAAAGTCCCCACACACCTATGGCCACTTGATCTTTGACAAAGCAGCTAAAACCATTCAATGGAAACAAGACAGCATTTTCAAAATATGGTGCTGGTTCAACCAGAGGTCAACATGTAGTAGAATGCAAATCTACTACTATTCCTATTTCTCTGTACAAACCTCATGTACAAGTGGATCAAGGACCACATAAAAACAGATACACTAAATCTAATAGACGAGAAAGTGGGTAAATGTCTCAAACACATGGGCACAGCAGAAAATTTCCTGAACAGACTAATGGCTTATGCTCTAAGATCAACAGTCAACAAAGGAACCTCATAAAATTGCAAAGCTTCAGTAAGGCAAAGGAAACTGTCAATAGGACAAAACAGCAACCTACAAATTGGGAAAACATCTTCATCAGTCCTACATAATATAGAAGGCTAATATCAATATATACAAATAACTCAAGAGGTTAGACTCTAGAGAACCAAATAACCCTATTTAAAAATGGTGCACATAGCTAAACAGAGAATTCTCAACTGAGGAAAGTTGAATGGCTGAGAAGCACCTAAAGAAATGTTCAACATCTTTATTCATCAGGGAAATGCAAATCTAAACAACTCTGAGATTCCACCCCATACCAGTCAGAATGGCTAAGATGGAATGGATACAGAAAATGTGGGACATTAACACAACGGAACACTACTCAGCTATTAAAAACAATGACTTCATGAAATTCTTATGCAAATGGATGGAACTTGAAAATATCCTCAGTGAGGTAACCCAGTCACAAAAGAACACAAATGATACGTACTCAGCAATAAGTGGATATTAGTCTAAAAGTTCAGAATACTTAAGATACAATTCACAGACTATATGACAGTCAAGAAGAATGAAGACCAAAGTGTGAATCCTTCAGTGCTTCTTAGAAGGGGGGAACAAAATACTCACAGGAGGAAATATGGACATAAAATGTGGAGCACAGTCTGAATGAAAGGCCAACCAGAGACTACCCCACCTGGAATCCATCCCATATACCTTCACCAAACCTGGATGCTATTGTGGATGCCGGGAAGTGCTTGCTGACAGGAGCCTGACTTGGTTATCTCCTGAGAGGCTGTGCCAGAGCCTGACAAATACAGAGGCAGATGCTAGCAGCCAACCATTGGACTGAGCAGAGGTCCTCAATGGAGGAGTTGGAGAATCGACTGAAGGAGCTGAGGGAGTTTGCAGTCCCATGGGAGGAGTAACAGTGTCAACAGGCAAGACTCCCAGAGCTCCTAGGGACTGGACCACCAACCAAAGAGTGCACATGGAGGGACCCATGGCTATGGCAGCATATGTGGCAGAGGAGGGCCTTGTTGGACGTCAGTGGGAGGATCAGCCTTTGGACCTGGGGGGTAGGGGGGCTTCAATGCCCTGGTATAGGGGAATGCCAGGGCTAGAAGGCAGGAGTGGGTGAGTGGGTGGGGAAGCACCCTCATAGAGGCAGAGGGAGGAGGGATGGGATGGGGGTTTCCTGAGTGGAGACCTGGAATTGGGAAAACATTTGAAATGTAAATAAAGAAAATATCCAATAAAAGGGGAAAAATATGCTAGGGGAATGCTAGCACAAAGCTTGTGGGAGTAACCAACCAATGTTCAATTTGTCTTTAGGTCTATCCCATGAGATGGTATCCATGTCTGATACTCCTTGAGTAGTGAAGAACCAAAAAGTAGATAGCCCAGAGAACTCTAGTTAAGCTAAATACTACTGGTCTAAAAAAAAGTAATAATAAAATGACTCCTTATGATATTATGATATAGTAATACACCTTACTCAGGATAAACTAAGGTTTAAATACCTTCTCTGGGAAGGAATACCCAGGAGCGTAAGCTCATTGGCTGAACACATGGGGCCTATCTAGATACCACATTAACATGGAAACTCCAGGCTTTTATACTTCATGACTGATTGCCATGGTCCTCTCAGGGTGTCATGGTTATGTGTTCCAGAACAAGTAGAGCTTGACAGGGAGCTGGCTCCACTCCTGCTGTTCTCAAATCTAAGATTCCCCGGGGTCAGATCCTGCTCAATCTTTTCAGTTCCTCTGTCTGGTGGCAGGGTCCACTTGACCTCCATTCAACCATCATCAGATAACCTTCCTCCGACAGCAATACATACAAACAAACACATAGACCCACAGCCAGGCCATACACACAGCGAAAAACCTTAGAACACACATCTCTAAAAGAGATGTCCCCATCAGGTCTCATCCCTCAGAGCTCAGGGAACCTCACAGAAGAAGAGGCAGAAAGATTGTAAGAGCCAGAGGGGGCAGAGGACATCAGAACAAGGTCCTCTAAATCAACTGAATAAAGCTCCTATGAACTCAAAGAGACTGAAGCTGCAAGCACAGGACCAACATGGGTCTGCATCAGGTTACCTGCATATCTATCTATATATATAATGCTTTCGGTATAGTATTTTTATAGGACTTCTGCGTCTGTGAATGTGTATGTCTACAATTCTTGTGCCTGGTCTTGGGCTATTTTTCTTTTTTAAAAATTTCCTTTGTCCAACTTCAATGTGGTTTTGTTTTAACTTATTCTATTTTATTTCATTATATTTTGTTGTCACCTCTTAGAAGCCTATTCTTTTTTAATGAGAGACAGAAAGGTGTGGCTCTGGATGGAATGGAGAGGAGGAGGAGGAGGTGAAAGGAGTAGAGAGAGGGGAATCTGTAAATCAGGATATAGTGTCTGAACAAAGTACACTTTTAATAAAAAAGAAAAATGGTGATAATGATTTTCACCTTGGTATGAGACTATAGGCATTCAAGGCAATAACTGTACAGTTCAGAGTCTTATTTGGCAGATGCCTGCCAGAAGGGAAGCAAGGATCTGGGGCTGTGTTTCTGTGGGCTAAAGGAAGCATTAACATTCATACTGTTTCTCCAGTGTCTGTTTTGGTTACAGTCAAAGGGTAGATGCTCAGAAGGAAACCCTCAATTTGTTTCCTGATGGAGTTAAAATCTGGCTGTGGTCCAGACCAGGGCATCTGGTTGTCCATCATGGGTGTGGCGTGGGTTCTTGGCATGGTGCTTTCTCCTCAACCTACCCGGCTTACTCTCCTCATCTTGGGGTGAAGTACTTGCTGCAGCTGTCAGCATATTTGGGAGTGTCTTCACACACACAAAAGATGTAACTTGGGCTTATTTGGTTGTACTAAAAGTGAACAGCCAGGGGCTGGGAATTGAAAAGTGTCATGTCTTCCTACTGGATGGGTTCAGAAAATGTGACAGCACAGAAATTAATTCATCAGACACACTACTTTCTTTCCCCTTATAGCTTTTTTCCTTTTGGGTATGATCTATCTTTCTATCTATGTATCTATCTATGTATCTATGTATCTATCTATGTATCTATGTATCTATCTATGTATCTATGTATCTATGTATCTATCTATCTATCTATCTATCTATGTATCTATCTATCTATCTATCTATCTATCTTTTTCTATGCAAAAATATTAAAATATTAGACAACATATTAGCTTGGCTTGAAGGAACTGCTGCTTGTGGAATTCCAAAAATGTCAATTGATTATCCTTTATGGGCTTGTTTGCACCTGATTCCCACTTGACTAGCATCCCTGAATACATTGGTCACCCAGGAGCTTTTCAGTAGTTGTATACTGGTTCCCTCTCAGTCCCAGCCCAAAAAACATACATCTAAATAACTGACATTATAGGTTAGCCATTTGGAATATAATGGAAGAGCTATCTTCTTCTAAAATTCAGAATGTAGCTGAGCCTAGATTCAGAGCCTGCAACCACAACTATCTGTGAGGCTGAGGCAAAAGACTTGCAAGTTCATTGTCTTCTGAGCATATGGAGGAAGTTCAAGGTAGCCTCAGAGATGAAATCATCCCATAGCTCAAGCTAAGAAACAGCAGAGGATCTAGACTTAGTTCTCAGTAGTAGGGTGCTTGTATGAGGCCCTAGATTCAATTCCTAGTACTGCCTAAAACATTAACAAGCAAATAACAATAAAGCACAAATTAAGGTTGGATTAAAACCTGAATATAAAAGATAAAACTAGTGACTAAATGTTAAAGTATAATTTTTTTCTTTAATTTAGTGTGTTTGTGTGTAGGCCTATATTATTATATATGCACTGCATATCTGCAGGAGGCCACAGAGGCCAAAGAGGGTAGATTCCCTAGAACTGCAGTTATAGGTGATTGTGGGCTGTGATGTGGGTGCTAAGATTGAGCCTGGGGTCTCTGCAAGAACAGTGCTCTTAACTATGTAACCATTTCTCCAGTCAGAGAGAAGTTTTAAAACTTCTCAATAATTGTAAAAATAAAAAATAAATACACATTCTATTACATAAACCTTTTAAAATAACAAGATATCACAGCCAAAGCAGCCAAAAAAAGTGGAAGGCAATGAAAGTTGAAGAGATAACTAAACTATTAGCAAAATAACTTAAAGTATGAAAATGAACAAAAGTTATGAAGACAACAGAAAAGTAAATTCAAAATTATTAGTGGATTAAAGCACCTAAATCGAACCTCTTTTATGTAAAAGAAAGCCAAATAATATAAAAACAGATTATAACTATTTGGAAGAATTTAATGAACCCTATTGGTGGCTGGGATTCAAGGGATAATTTATTCTCAATACAGTAGAAATATAAGTTATTTTGAGAGGAATTGAGTCAGCAGGTATTTAACTGCAAATAGCCCAGATACAGTGAATACCCAAACTCATTTTTATTAGTCTGTGTCAAGGACATGAAAGTGGTATGAAGAAAGTATAACCCTACATGCAAACACATGACCCTGCCCTCATCAACGACTTAGTTCAGAGTTTTTCAGGGCAAAAGGATGAAAACTATTAAGTAGGAACTGAACTTTGAATTTTAATCTTCTTTTAGGCTAGGGATGTGCCATTTGCCACTCTTGTGATGGAAAGCAGCAACACTGAGTTGCATCTTGCAGTGGGTCACATGGTCCTGAGAATGAGCAGAGGATGCTTAGCAGTGTGCTGTGCTGATGAGTTGGGGTGCTTGAAGGTTAAGTGCATCAAATGTGTTTCGACTTACAATATTTTCAATTTTAGGGACTCTATCGTTTAGTTGATAGAATTCACGAATACTTAAATTTGGAACTCTTTTACCTAAATAAAAGCTGAGTATGGTATTGTGTATCTGTAACCACAGTGCTGACAGAATAGAGTCAGAAAGATCCAGGGTTATCATTGACCAGCCAGGCTGGCTGATTCAATTAACTCTAGGTTTAGTGAGAAGCCACGCCTCACAAAACAATGTGGAAGGATCAAGGAAGATGCCTGATACCAACCTGGGCCTTCACACACATGCATACACACATACATCTACACTTGCACACACAGGGGCACATCTGCATGAACACATTTATACCTAACTTGAACACATACATGCAACATGTATGTAATACTTAATTAAATTGTACCGATTGACAGAATTATTTCTGTGGTATAGATAATACCATTTCCATCGGCTTATAAAATACAAATATACACATTAGATACACATACGGAGACAAGTGTTTACTGAGAGGACAGTGTTTAAGTACTTATTCCTTATTTACATACTCTTGAGCCAATTTTTAAACCTTATAGTCTTTTCTAAAATTAAAAAGGCAAATTTTTAAAAAACACGTTAAGAATTTAAACAATATGGATGGTCAGGAGTTGACATGTGAATATTTTCTTTTTATACCTTCTGGTGTAGCTGTTATGAGTTTGGTGTACCTTCTTCCAGAATCTTTTACAGAAACACAACTTGTTTGCTTTCATTTAATAGAAAGCATCTTATTCTTTGCAATTGATATTTAGTTTGCTTATTCTTTCTTCCAACATAAGAGCAAGTCTTAGGCATTTCTTTTCCCATTCGAATACCCCTATATCTTCCTTCCCAAAAGAGTGTGTCTAGATTTTTGTTAGGTATTAAGGTGGCTGACAGGTTGTATTTGGTAATGTAAATGTATATGCAATAACAATTAGTGCAAAAGGAGGCCATGACCTTAATGGAGTGAAGGGAAGGCTATAATAAGTAGGTTTGGAGGGAGGAAAGGAAGAGCAATTAAATTATAATCTAAAATAAGAGACTATTTCATAGAATGAGTATACTGTTACTTATTAGACTGTTTTCATATTCACATACAAATAGTTTGTAGTATTTACTATAAATATTACCATGTTACGTGTTGAAATAATAAGACTACTCTCAACATGTGGTCATATGGGACCATTTCAGTAACTAGGAAGGACAAACAGGTTGTAGGTTTCAGCTGGGTGACTAGGGAAAAGGTTCATGAAGTATTCTTTGTTTTCTAGTTTTTCTTCACTTTATTCTCCCTTCATCACAGTTTTAAATTGCTGGTCTGATGTTGGTGTTCCAGGAGAGGTCTCTTTCCAACAGTCCCCATGTGGGTGTCAGGTCAGTAAGTAGCATCATGGCTAAGCTGTAAGTACCAGGGCAATTTCTGTATATCAGGGCTGATGTTTCTTTCTCCAAATCAGTTCTACAGAAATATTCATACAAGTGTCAGGATCGAGGAGTATGTGTATTTTAAAATTTAAAGATATTCCCAAAAGGCTGTGCCAAACATGTATCTCACCAACAAGGGAGGGTGTTGAAAGGAGGAAAGGCAAGCCCCAGTGGGAAATTTCTTCTAATGAATAACTTGGAGCAGAGCTGATGCATATAGCCACGATGCTTTCATTTGTTATCTCTGTAAAGAGAAAGTAAGTGTGGCGAAAACTAAGGAAGGCCGTTATTATGTGTACCTTAATGAAAGATTTTTATTTCTGTCTTTGTACTTGGGTCAGCATGTGACTGAGACATACAAACTGGAAGAAGCCTCATGATTTTTTTCATGTGTTTGTGTTTTATATTATTTATGAAGAGGAAGAAAACCTTTTATTATAAATAATCTTTTAGAAAAGTATCATCCTATTCAAAGCACAGCCTCTGTCTGCCATTTTTTGGGGGGAGCAGGCCTGCTGCTTTTACAACTGCCTAGCAGTTGATGCCTTATCACTTGTCAGCTTTAATTGATGATTCTTGCTCAATATTTGACACAGACCACAAAACAAGGGACCAGGCTTGTTTCAGGTAGAGAAAAAGAGAAAATGTAATGACAGCCTTGCAGAGCAGCATAAGGAAGACCAAAGATCTACTATGTACCCCACAAATATGAATTTACCTGAGTTAATTCCTCACTTTGGTATGTGTATATATGTAGTTTAGTGCCGTGCATGACATAAAAGGGTACTTGTGATGGTTAGTGTTAAATGTCAACTTGTCAGGACCTAGAATCACTTTGGAAATGAGAATGTGGAGAGAGGATAGTCTCAATGATACTAACTAGTGTGGGAAGATCCATTTTAATTGTGGGCAGCACCACCTTCCTGGGGAGGGTATCCTGGAAGCAACTTGAATACAAGGGTGTATGTGTCCATTGTTCTAGTTCCTAATTGTGGATAGGATGTGGCGGGGTGTTTCAAGATCCTGCTGCTTTGACCTCCCTTCCATGATGTACTTGAACTGTGAGCAAAGATAATCCCCCAGTCCCTCACATTACTTTTGTCTGAGCGTTTTATCAAAGCAACAGGAAAAGAAAATGAAACATTAGGTCATTTTGCAAACCATTAGACCATTAATAAACAAGGAAATATTTTTTCTTTCCTTTTTAAATTGGTTTTTAAATTTATTTACATTTCAAATGTTCGCCCCATTCATGGTCCCCCCTCCACAAACCCCCCATCCTATTCCCCTTCTCTCCCCTTCCTTTGCCTCTGAGAAAGTGCTCTCCCACCCACCCACTCCCACTTCACTGCTTTAGCATCCCCCTATGCTGGGGCATCAAGCCTCCACAGGACCAAGGGCCTCCCCTCCCATTGATCCCAGATCAGACAATCCCCTGCTACATATGTAGCTGGAGCCATGGACCCATCCATGTGTACTCTTTGGTTGGTGGTGTAGTCCCTGGGAGCTCTGGGGGTCTAGTTAGTTGATATTGTTGCTCTTCCTATGGGGTTGCAATCCCCTTCAGCCCCTTCAGTCCTTCCCCTTAACTCTTCCATTGAGGTCCCTGGGCTCAGTCCAATGATTGGTTGTGAGTATCTACATCTGTATTAGTCGGGTGCTGGCAGAGCCTCTCAGAGGATACCTATACAAGCCTTCTGTCAGCAAGCACTTCTTGGCATCAGCAATAATTTCAGGGTTTGGTGTCTGCAGAGGGGATGGATCCCAAGGAGGAGCGGTCTCTTGATGGAGTTTCCTTCGGCCTTTGCTCTATTTTTTGTCTGTGTATTTCCTTTAGATGGGAATAATTCTGGGTTAAAAATTTTGAGATGGGTGGGTGGCCCCATCCCTCAACTGGGTGCCATGCCTATTTACTGACTAAATACTCAACAAAGGAAATACTTTTTAGACATAGTACCCATGCTTTCTGATTCCTTGTAAAAATGCCACTGAAAATAGGAATGAATAGATCCCAGTCTGAGGGATATCCTAACTATGCTGTTGGCCACAAAAGCAACATTATTTAGTTTATTATCTGCTATGACAACAGATTATATTTTCTTTCATTTTAAACACATTAATAACTTTCATGACACTGTGTCATAGCAAAGTAATCACTGTGGTTAAGGATTTTGGAATGTTTGAAATTTAATTTTCCCTTCCTCATTACCACCTGTCTCCTCTCCTTTTTACTTGATAATTTGTTTTAGCTCTCTTCATAACGTTAATAACGACCAGAAAAAAAAAGATGTAGTGATGATGGTTTATTTAAAGTACATCCTAAAGACAATGCTTATAGACCCAAAGCCTGCCTTATTTTTTCTCTATGCTGTTACTTTTAGAGAGTTTAGATAAGAATTATCTTTTTTCTCCATTCAGGTCCTAATTAGTTAGTTAATTTCACTATCAGTTTGTTATAAAACTCAGAATTTTAAGAGAAATAAATTAATTTGTTTCTCATTTTAAATAAAGTATTTTATTTTAACACATTGGTTTAAACAATTGGTGATATATAATATAAAATATAACATCTTTAGCACTGTACTAGTGTAGTGTGATTAAGTATCAATTTAAGTTGATTTTAGTTAATAATTAAGTAGTGAATGCATGTAATGTTGGATATTCACCATGTTTTGTCTGGTTATTTCTCATCTAAGTAAATTTAGATTCATTACCAGTTCATAAGGGATTACTGCAAAGATCTTTCAATCATGGCCAGGAGTTGTCTTTCATTCATTCCAAGGAACATCTATTGACTCAATTCAGGTAATAGGTTCTCTGTTTTATAAATGTGAGGATTGAAAATGAGGCCATCCAAACACAGGCATTCTTACTTAGGGCAAAGTAAAGTGATTTTCTTTGATATCAATTGAATTACAAGGTAGAAGGGAAACATAACTCCTCCAGACAGACATCAAGACTGGTAAAATGTTCATGTTACTGCATACCACCATTATATTTTATATAAAACATCTTGGGGTAGGAAAAAAAAACCTAAAGTTTTGTGAACTCCTGAACTTGGCAGTTTTTCAAATAAAAAACAAAAGAAGACTTAAAAAAAAGTCTTGAATTGTGTTAAAGCTTCCAAATTCCATGCTGTCATACCGAATCTGTTTCCTATGCTCCTGACAGAACACTCTGCTCACTTACTTTATTCATATACTTATTTATTATGTGTTCTTTACTGTAATTGGGAAAACAAAAGAGCTATATGACGTACACATGGAAGAAGGTTAGGTATTTAGAGGTGGGGCTATGATTGGGCCCAAAGCACTGAAGCACACTAAAGCATCCATCACTCAGTCTCTGGGCTCATGCCACACAGTTTATGTGCATTGACATTATTTCCCACTTTCCATGCACTGGAGTATTTTTCGTTAAAAGGGGCAGTGGATTTACTCTATTTCACTTGGATTGTATCCTGATTTTGTTTTTAATTTTAGCAGGAGTGAATTTCTAGGAAAGGGTAGGTAGGATAAGAAAGAATATTGAGACAGCAAATTAGCGCAGGGACAAAGGTCCCTCTCAGGAGCTCGGAAAAGCCGGGAGAGGGCCAAAAACACGCCCCACAGCTCGCCAGGAACTGCCCCGAACCCGTGAGACACAGGGACCGAGGTAGGCAGGCTTAGAAACCCCCATGGATCCCAACAGCGGGGCGGCTGAGGCAGGAAACTTTTGCCTGGGACACTAGACGAGCCCCAGCGCTCACTGATTCCACCCGGTTTCCGAGGGCAATAAGATTGAGGGACAGCAACTTCCGTCGGAGGCCGGGAACCTCACCTTGGGCCACAGGGCTCCACAGCAAATTAGCACTGGGACAAAGATCCCTCTCAGGAGTTCGGAAAAGCTGGGAGAGAGCCAAAGACACGCCCCACAGTTCACCAGGAACTGCCCCGAACCGTCGAGACAGGGACCGAAGTCAGACCCTGTGCCACAGCTCTCTAAACCCAAACACCTCTCAGAGAGAGCTGGTCTTCAAGGAGTACTGACACAGAGACCTGCAGGAGGGGCAAGCCACAACCAGACAGAGCAAGATCAGCTAACAACAGAGTCAACAAGATGGCAAAAGGCAAGGGCAAGAACATAAAGAACAGAAACCAAGAATACTCTACACCATCAGAACCCAGCTCTCCCACCACAGCAAGCCCTGGATACCCCAACACACCAGAAAAGCAAGACTCAGATTTAAAATCATTCCTCATGAGGATGATGGAAGACTTTAAGAAAGAAATGAATAACACCCTTATGGAATTACAAGAGAACAGGGATAAACAACGAGAAGCCTTTCAAGAGGAAATACAAAAATACATTAAAGAATTACAGGAAAACACAAAGAAACAGGTAGAAGCACAAGAAAACACAATCAAACAGACAAAGGAAATGCAAAAAACTATCCAGGAACTAAAAATAGAAATAGAAACAATAAAGAAATCACAAAGGGAGACAACCCTGGAGTTATAAAATCTAGGAAAGAGATCAG